>JAJPUD010003796.1:73675-120531 GCA_023553655.1 Myrmecobius fasciatus
AAAGGGAAGAGAAAATCATAACTCTGGGTAAATAAGATGGCAGGGAAAACAGATATAGTTATTTTAACTGTGAATGTGAATGGGATGAACTCTCCCATAAAACGGAAGCGGGTAGCAGACTGGATTAAAAGCCAGAATCCTACAATATGTTGTTTACAAGAAACACATCTAAAACATAGAGATACATACAGAGTGAAGGTAAAGGGCTGGAGCAGAATCTTCTATGCTTCAGGTGAACAAAGAAAGGCAGGGGTAGCAATCCTTATCTCGGATCAAGTAAAAACAAAAATAGATCTAATTAAAAGAGATAAGGAAGGAAACTACATTTTACTAAAGGGTTCCATAGACAATGAAGCAGTATCAATACTTAACATATATGCACCAAGTGGTATAGCATCCAAATTCCTAGAGGAGAAGTTAAGAGAGATGCAAGGAGAAATAGACAGTAATACTATAATAGTGGGAGATCTCAACCTTGCTCTCTCAGAATTAGATAAATCAAATTCCAAATAAATAAGAAAGAAGTTAGGGAGGTTAACAAAAGGCTAGAAAAGTTAGGTATGATAGATCTCTGGAGGAAATTGAATGGTGATAAAAGGGAATATACTTTTTTCTCAGGAGTTCATGGAAATTGATCATGTGTTAGGGCATAAAAACCTCAAAATCAAATGCAGAAAAGCAGAAATAGTAAATGCATCCTTCTCAGATCATGATGCAATAAAACTCACATGTAATATAAGGCCAGGAGAAAATAGACCACAAGTTAATTGGAAATTAAATAATCTAATCCTGAAGAATGAATGGGTGAAAGAGCAAATTATAGACACAATCGAAAATTTCATCCAGGAGAATGACAACAATGAGACAACATACCAAATTTGTGGGACACGGCTAAAGCAGTTATAAGGGGTAATTTTATATCTCTAGATGCTTACTTGCGTAAAACAGAGAAAGAGAAGATTAATGAACTGGGCTTACAATTAAAAAAGCTAGAAAAAGACCAAATTAAAATCCCTCAATTAAATACCAAATTTGAAATTCTGAAAATTAAAGGGGAGATCAATAAAATTGAAAATAAGAAAACTATTGAATTAATAAATAAAAGTAAGAGTTGGTTTTATGAAAAAACCAACAAAATAGATAAGCCTTTAGTTAATTTGATTAGAAAAAGGAAAGAGGAAAATCAAATTGTTAGTCTCAAAAATGATAAGGGAGAACCTTCCTCCAATGAAGAGGAAATTAGAGTAATAATTAGGAGTTTATTTGCCCAACTTTATGCCAATAAATTTGATAATGTAAATGAAATGGAGGAATATCTACAAAAATATAGATTGCGGGGGCAGCTAGGTGGCGCAGTGGATAGAGCACCAGCCCTGAAGTCAGGAGGACCTGAGTTCAAATCTGGTCTCAGACACGTAACAGCTGTGTGACCCTGGGCAAGTCACTTAACCCCAATTGCCTCAGCAAAAAAAAAAAAAAATATATAGATTGCCCAGATTAACAGAAGAGGAAATAAATTATTTAAATAGCCCTATTTTGGAAAAAGAAATAGAACAAGCTATTAATCAACTCCCTAAGAAAATATCTCCAGGGCCAGATGGATTTACATGTGAATTTTACCAAACATTCAAAGAACAATTAATCCCAATACTATATAAACTATTTGAAAAAATAGGGAAAGAAGGTGTACTACCAAATTCCTTCTATGACACAGATATGGTGCTGATAGCTAAACCAGGTAGGGAGAAAACTGAGAAAGAAAACTATAGACCCATTTCCCTAATGAATATTGATGCAAAAATTTTAAATAAGATTTTAGCAACAAGATTACAGAAAGTCATCCCCAGGATAATACATCATGACCAAGTAGGATTTATACCAGGAATGCAGGGCTGGTTCAATATTAGGAAAACAATTAGCCTAATCAATTATATTAATAACCAAATTAATAAAAACCATATGATTATCTCCATAGATGCAGAAAAAGCCTTTGATAAAATCCAACACCCATTCCTATTAAAAACACTGGAGAGTATAGGAATAAATGGGCTTTTCCTTAAAATGATTAGTAGTATCTACTTAAAACCTTCAGCAAGCATCATATGTAATGGAGTCAAACTAGAACCATTTCCAATAAGATCAGGAGTGAAACAACGCTGCCCACTCTCACCATTATTATTTAATATTGTCTTAGAAATGTTAGCTTTGGCAGTAAGAGAAGAAAAAGAGATTAAAGGAATTAGAGTAGGTAATGAGGAAACCAAATTATCACTCTTTACAGATGACATGATGATATACGTAGAGAACCCTAAAGACTCAACTAAAAAACTACTAGAAACAATTCACAACTTTAGCAAAGTTGCAGGATACAAAATAAATCCACATAAATCATCAGCATTTTTATATATTACCAATAAAGTTCAGCAGCAAGAGATACAAAAAGAAATTCCATTCAAAATAACTGTTGATACTATAAAATATTTGGGAATTTATCTGCCAAGAGATAGTCAGGAACTATATGAACTAAACTACAAAACACTTTCCACACAAATCAAATCAGACCTAGTCAATTGGAAAAACTTAAAATGCCCATGGGTAGGATGAGCGAATATAATAAAAATGACAATACTACCCAAACTAATTTACTTATTTAGTTCCATACCATTCAAACTCCCAAGAAATTATCTTACAGATCTAGAAAAAATAGTAGCAAAGTTCATTTGGAAAAACAAAAGGTCAAGAATTTCAAGGGGATTAATGAAAAAAAAAGGCTGACGATGGTGGACTTGCGGTACCAGATCTAAAACTATATTATAAAGCAGCAGTCATCAAAACCATTTGATACTGGCTAAGAAATAGAGTAGTTGATCAGTGGAATAGGATAGAATCACAAGACAAACTAGGCAATAACTATAGCAATTTGGTTTTTGATAAACCCAAAGAGCCCAGCTTTTGGGATAAGTATTCACTATTTGACAAAAACTGCTGGGAAAATTGGAAACTAGTGTGGAAGAAATTAGGGCTTGACCCACATCTAACACCACATACCAAGATAAGATCTAAATGGGTTCATGATCTGGATATAAAGAGTGATACTATAAGTAAATTAGAGGAATGTAATATAGTTTACCTCTCAGACCTATGGAGATGGAATAAATTTATGTCCAAAGAAGAGCTGGAACTCTTAATTGAAAACCAGATAGATAACTTTGACTATATTAAGTTAAAAAGTTTTTGTACAAACAAAATCAATGCAGACAAGATTAGGAGGGAAGTAATAAATTGGGAAATCATCTTTACATTCAAGGGTTCTGATAAAGGTCTCATCTCTAAAATATATAGAGAATTGTCTCATATTTATAAAAATTCAAGCCATTCTCCAATCAATAAATGGTCAAAGGATATGAACAGACAATTTTCAGAGAATGAAATTAAAACTATTTATAGTCATATGAAAAGGTGCTCCAAATCACTGTTGATCAGAGAAATGCAAATCAAGACAACCCTGAGGTACCACTTCACATCTGTCAGATTGGCTAAAATGACAGGAAAAGTTAATGAGGAATGTTGGAGGGGTTGTGGGAGGGCTGGGACACTGATGCATTGTTGGTGGAGCTGTGAACAGATACAGCCATTCTGGAGAACAATTTGGAGCTATGCTCAAAAAGTTATCAAACTGTGCATACCCTTTGACCCAGCAGCATTTCTATTGGGCTTATATCCCAAAGAAATCATAAAGAAAGGAAAAGGCCCCACATGTGCAAGAATGTTTGTGGCAGCCCTTTTTTAGTGGCTAGAAACTGGAAATTGAATAGATGCCCTTCAACTGGAGAATGGCTGAATAAATTATGGTATATGAATATTATGGAATATTATTGTTCTGTAAGAAATGACCAGCAAGATGATTTCAGAGAGGCCTGGAGAGACTTACATGAACTGATGCTGAGTGAAATGAGCAGAACCAGAAGATCATTATACACGGCAACAACAGTACTATATGATGATTAATTCTGATGGACATGGCTCTCTTCAACAATGATATGTTTCAAACCACCTCCAATTGTTCACTGAAGAAAGCCATATACACCCAGAGAGAGGGATGCGAAAGGTGGACCACAACATAACATTCTCATACTCCTTGATTGATGTTTGCTTACATTGTGTTTCCTTTATCTGATATATCGTTTGTGTAGATAAGATTTTTCTTGCACAACAATGATAAGTTTGGAAATATGTATACATATATTCGATTTGCCAATATTTTAACATAATTAACATGTAGTGGATATCCTGCCATCTAGGGGAGGGGTGGGGAAGTTGGGGGGAAAAATTTGTAACGGAAAGCTATGTAAGGGTTATTGTTGAAGAATTACCCACACATATGTTATGCAAATAAAATAAAATTTAAAAAAATATTACATCACTTAACACCCTGAGAAATAATTGCTAACATTATTGTCATTATTATTGCAATTTTAAAATAGGAGAAACTGAGTGAGCTAGAAGTTTCCTGCTGTACCCAGTATTATAGAGCTAATAAGTATCTGAGGCTGGATTTGAACTCAGGATTTATCTGACTCGAGGTCCTGTACTTTATCCACAATGCTAGCTAGTTGTCTTAGAGTACAAATCTAGCAGGAAAGAGTTCAAGTTAAAAAAAAATTCATCTCAAGAAATATTTAATACAGCGAAAGGGATGGGCTACCTTAGTTAGTAGTGTTTCACTCCATTTAAGAATTTCTATAATGGAACTGATGACCACTTTTTAGGTGTGCTGGAAAGGTAATTTTTACTCTGGTATTTTTTGGAAGAAGGGGAGAGGAATTGGTTGGAAATGAAAATAGTTAATAATTGTGTCACATATATTTAAGAATATGAAGAAATGGTTCTTTATCATGAGAATAGCAAATTAAATGAAATTATTTTCTATATTAAACAAATTTATACTAAGAAAAATTTTTGTATAAGTTACTCTATTTACACTCTAGGATCCACAAAGGACACTTTTCTCCAGTCAGCCCCAAGGATAATATAAGCAATTATCATTTAGTTGGAAATGAAATTAGAAAGTGGCAAAGTAAAGTTCATTATTACTATTCATTGGATTTTAGTTTGTTATCTCAGCTTTGTCATTTAACAGTGATCCATCAGAGTAAAAGGTTTGAAGAGGAAAGGGAAAGGTAATCTGTATCCTTTACTTGTGATTCCTTGGGGCCACCAAGTTTAGGTAAACAGATTTCTATTGCTTAACTTTGTGTTCCCAGACCACATGACCTTCAGACATTAAGAAACATGAGAGAAAGATATACAGAACTATTATGTTGATGGAGTGGTTAAAAGAAAACAGTATTAGAGTCTGGAAGGATAGTAAAGAATTGGAGGCTTAAAACCTAGACTAAAACTTAGCAAGTTGGCACTAAAGAATGAGCAGTTGAAGACAGCCAAAAAGCATAGGTTGACATTTCTCATACCACATGAGTTTTCTATCACAGTAATTTTACCCTAACTTGTTCCACCATTCTCTGATTGGTGAGCATCCTCTTGATTTGCAATTCTTTGCTGCCACAAAAAGAAGGACTATAAATATTTTTAATATATAGAACATCTTCCTTTGATATTTTTTGGAATATATATTTATGTATGTATATACATTTAGATGTTATTTGGTTTCTGATGGCTCAGAGAGATGGTCATTTCTGTTTTGGCCAGAAACTTTGAGTTCCTTATACTTCCCTCCCCCAGAGTGATCTTGTTTGTTTTTTTTTTTTTTATTTTTGACTAGGTAAAAAGAGGCCATTTTTTTGTTTGTTTGTTTCCTTTTTTACTCAGCTTTAATCACTGAATGGGCATTGCCTCAAACAATCTGAGACCTGAGAAAGAACTTAGCTTAAAAAAGGCTGTCTTCCCACTGCATCTGGAAATTCAACCATCTCCAAAAATCGTGATCTATATCTTGCCACTGGAAGATGATTCTGAAGGAGAGAGTGAAGGTGATAACTTCGTACAGCCTTGCCTCACTTAAATTCAAGTACCTTGCTAATGATTTGCTTCAGGAAGGAAGAACAAACAACAACAAAATGTTAGCCAGTCTGATATAAAAGTTGTTGATTCAGTGTAGTTTCAATTTGCAGTTCTCCAATTAATAGTAATTTAGAGCATTTTTTCATAAGACTTAAATATAATGAATTTCTTCTAAAAATTGACTGTATCCTCTGATCATATATTAATTGGGTAATAGATCTTATTTTTATAAATTTAATTCAGTTCCCTATATATTTGAGGAATGAGGTCTTTATCAGATTAATTTGTTGGAAAAAATAAAGACATAAAGATATAGTCATATGAAAAAATGTTCCAAATCACTATTGATCAGAGAAGTACAAACAAAAACAACTCTGAGATACCACCTCACACCTATCGCATTGGCTTATATGAGAAAAAAGGAAAGTGATAAATGTTGGAGAGGATATGGGAAAATTGGAACATTAATATATTGGTGATGGAGTTGTGAATTGATCTAACCATTCCAGAAAGCAATTTGGATCTATGACGAGGGGGGTTATAAAACTGCATGTCCTTTGATCAAGCAACACCTACTATTAGGTCTATATCCCAAAGAGATCATAAAAAAGGGAAAAGGATCCACATATACAAAAATATTTGCAACAACTCTCTTCATTGTGACAAAGAATTGGACATTAAGGACATGCCCTCAATTGGAGAGTGGCTAAGCATGTTTGGTTTATAAATGTGATGGAATACTATTTTTCTTTAAAAAATGAGAAGAGGCAGGGGAAAAAAAAAACCTGGAAAGACTTATATGAATTGATGCTGAGTGAAGTAAGCTTAACCAGGACAACATTATACACAATAACTTCAACATTGTGGATGATCCACTCTGGTACATTTAGCTCTTCTCAGCAATGCAAAGAATCAGAGACAATTCCAAAAGATTCATTATGGAAAATGCTACACATATAAATGCAGATCTAAGTATATTATTGTCACTTTTTTGTTGTTTCTTTTCTTTTTGTTTTCTTTCTCATGGTTTTTCTGATTCTTTTTTCACAACATTTTTGCTGTGAAAATGTGTTTAATATGATTGTATATGATTGTCCAAATATAACCTGTATGAGATCACTTGCTCTCTTGGGGAAGTCTAGGAGAAAAAAATGGAAATCATAATTTTATAAAAGTCAATGTTAAAAACAACAATGAGAAATATATATACATACATGTAAATATATACACATATATGTATATGTATATATATATGTGTGTGCGTGTATGTATACATACAGATCTAACCAACAACAAGAAACTTGCTTTAATTTTCTCCCCCACCTTGCCCAGTTTAATGCTTTCATCCTATTCTTTGTTTTGTTTTGTTTCATATAATCAGAATTATCCAATTAATTTTGCATGGTCTGCTCTATCTTTAGTTTTTTATTAGTATTTCCTTTATTCATAAATCTAATGAAAATATATTTCCATGCTTTTGTAATTTACATTTATTTGTAAATCATTTATCTATTTTGAGCCTATCTTGCTTTTCAATCTTATTTTATAGCAACTTTCTGCAAACTTGTTTTTCAGTTTTCTCAACCATTTTTGCTGAACATTATTTTTTCTCAAAAACATGGATCTTTAGGTTTTTTAAATGCTAGTTTACAATGGTCATTTACTGCTCCATATTATGTACCTAATCTATTCCACTAATTTACAATGCTATTTCTTTGTTTTCTAACAGTCTGAGATCTCATACAGTGAGGTCATCTTCCTTCATATTTATTTTGCATTGATTCCCTTGACATTCTTTATGTTTTGTTCTTCCAAATGAATTTTGTCATCTTTTTATTTGCTTTGGCATAGGATGGAATAAATAAATTGTGTCAAGTAAAATTTTAATTTTTGTTATATTTACTCATCTTACCCATGAGCAATTAATATTTCTCTAATTATTGAGATATGTCTTCATTTGTAGGAAAAATCTTTTATAATTGTGTGCATATAGTTCCTTGGTTTGTCTTGGCAAGTAGACTCACAAGGATTTTATTTTGTCTATACTTATTTTAAATGGCCAAATTTGTTCATTGCATACGTTTTCTATTTCACCAATTTTGTTTTTCAGTGAGTGTCTTTTTCATCTCTTTTGTAGGGCATTATATCCTTCTTGCAATGATCTCAATTCATTTCCCCATTTTTCTTCTAACTCTTTTTTGAGATTCTTTGAACAATCTTCCAAGATTTCCCTTTTTCTTTTTTTTTTTTTTTTCCCCTGAAACAATTGTGGTTAAGCGACTTGCCCAGGGTGACACAGCTAGAAGATGTTTAATGTCTGAGGTCATATTTGAACTCAAATCCTCCTGACTTCAGGATTGGTGCTCTATCCACTGTGCCACCTAGCTGCCCCTCTCTTTCTATTTCTATTGAACTTTATTGATAATTAATACAAATGCTGATGATTCCATATCAGGAACATTGTTAAAATTGCTAAACATTTCAAGTAAATGTTAGTTGCTTCTCTAGGATTCTCTAACTATGCCATCATATCATATGCAAAGACCAACAATTATGTTTCTTTATTGTTTATTCTGATTTCTTCAATTTCTTTTTCTTGTCTTACTATAATACTACTATCTTATTTTTATACTACAATGTTGAATAATAGTGGTGATAATGGGCATTCTTTCTTGATAACTTATCTTTGTTGTTTGTTCCCATTAAAGATAATGATTACTAATGGCTTTAGATAAATAGCTATTTTCATTTTGAGGAAAGCCCCATTTATTCCTATGTTTCCTATTGCTTTTTATATGAATAAATATTTTATTTTATCAAAAATTTTTTCCTCATCTCTTGAAATAATGTTATTTTTGTTATTGATATGATCAAATATACTGATATTTTTGCTAATATCGAACCAGTACTGCATTCCAGGTCTAAATCACACTCAGTCATAAAGTGTGATCTTTTTGATGTAGTGCTGTAATCTCCTTTCTAGTATTTTAATTAAAAATTCTGTAACAAGATTCATTAGGGGAATTTTGATTCACAATTTTCTTTTTCTATTTCTCTTATGACTGGTTTAGCTATTAGTGCCATATGTGCTCATAACAGGAATTTGACTCCTTTGACTATTTTTTCATTTTATTATTTGGTAGAATTCACTTATCAATCTATTTTGTTGCTCTTCAAGGTTTTTATTTTATTTTTCTTAGAAAATTCATTGAATGTCTAATTTATATTGTCTTTAATATACAGTTAAGTATTTTATTTATTCTTCTGTTAATCTGTACATCTAACATTTTTTGCAAATATTTATTTATTTAACATAGATTTTCAGATTAATGGCATAAAATTAGACAAAACGATTCCTGATAATTGCCTTAATTATTTTTTCATTGGTGTTGCAGTCACTTTTCTTTTTCACTTTTTGTTATAGGTAAATTGGTTTCTATTTCCTTTTTTTGGGTAAAATTAACCAATAGTTTTCCTATTTTGTTATATTTCTTATAAAATCAATTCCTAGTTTCATTTATTAGTTCATTTTTTAAACTTTTAGGTTTATTAAGCTTTCCTTTCATAGTTATTTGTTTTTTCTTTTTATTTTGAGAATTTAAAATTTTAAATTATATACCTAATTCACAGTTCTGTTCTTTCTGTATTTCACTGATATAAACATTTAGGGACATAATTTTTTCCCTAAGTACTATTTTGGCTGTATCCTACAAATTTTGATATGTCACATTTTTGTCTTTCTCTTTTATTAATTATTGATTGTTTCTATGAGTTATAGTTTGATTGTTTTAGAGTGTTTAGTTTATAATTAATTTTAGTCTTTATTTCTGTGGTGTTCAATGAATTTAATTTTTAATGCAATGCTTGTAAGGGATTTATCTAATAGTTATGCTTTTCTGCTTTAAATTGTGAGGTTCTTAATGCCTTAATACATAGTCAATTTTCTGATAATACCATATACAGCTGAGAAAAAAAAGGATAGTTCCTTCTATATCCATTTAATTTTTTTTTCAAAAATCTATCATGATTGTCCAGAGGTATAGGCGTTTTTGTTGTTGTTGCTTTTGGTACTGATGTGTTTAGAGGAGTTATGTGTATCTTTACATTTTTGGTGCTTACAAGAAGGAGAGGCTGATTTAATATTTTCCTGGTCTGAACTTTACTGTTTTCTCAGGAAGTGATCTTGCTCTCCTCCTCCTCGACCCTAAAACAGTGATCAGATCCTCTGTTTTCCCAAAGCCACAAGCATTAGTACTCATTTTTCCTTTGAATCTAAGACTACAATTCATTTATTGTGAAATATTAAAGCATTCTATTAAACATAGAATAGTGATCAGGTATCCTTTTTTCCTTCAACTGCAAGTGCTAGGACTTCTGTTTTCCTTGGAATTGTGACCAGGGCCATTACTGCCCTGCAGTCAAGATATTAGTGGCCCTGGACTTGAAGGCTAGACCTCCACATGGGCATTGCAATGGGGTTCTACACATAGTGTTAGCAAAAGTTCCCTGTAATCTCTTTCTTATCAGTTGTCTCTTGCCATCTCTAAGCTTACGACTCCTGAAAATATTGCTACCACTCTTTCCACTTCTAAGGTTTTGCTGAAGTCTTTCTAGCTTATTGTCACAGATATCTTCTGGACACTTTCCAAGTTGTCTTAGATTCCAAAAATGTCTCAGTCCAATTTTTTTAAAATTTTTTTCACTCCAAAATTCTATTTCAAATGTTATTTTTCATAACATTTTTCAGTTGAGTCCCTGCCTCTATATCACCATCTGCTTTTCAAATGTAATCATAATCATTTAAAACAATATCTAGAATGTCTCAAAATATCACTTCTGAACCAGAATAGAGTAATTAAAATAGTTTGTGCTAAATTTAAGTGGCACCTTCCTTGAAATTGTGTATATTTTTTATTCACCACATGCAACATATTTAATTTTTTAATGACCATATGTGGAATTAATTTCCTCATATCCTTTTTTGTCTCTCTTCTCAATTATTAAAATTTCTTCTTTGCTCAGTGATGATTTATCCTGATTTTCATTTGATAGTAGACTAGTACCCAATGCACTGCTCTAGACAGAAAATTAAAATATAATTGGCCATGCTGTTAGTTTTAGAATTACACCAAAGGAAAGTTGGATAACTATAATGCAATGTCATTCAAGCATTATTTTGATATAATTATGCTTCTAGCTTTATTATAACTTTGATTATAAACTTCTTATAAAATGTGACTTTTCATAAATTAATTTTAGTATCTGGATTGTATAGTGTTCTACTCTACAAAAAGTTAACCTTAAAAGAATTTACAATTCCATGGAATTATTCTGGTCATAATCTTTCAAAATTCTAGGTTTCCTTCTTCCCCAATCCCATGCAGAGTGCTGATTCCCCTTCATTTGAAATAGAATTAATGAGTGCCCTTTCTCCCAACCTCTACAGTCCTCCTTCCAGGACCCTGGCTGTGTCTTCTGTTTGGGGCACTGTCTCTGCTTTTGATCTCCCCCACCCTGTCTTGGCATCTCTTCAGATATGTTACTCTTGTTAACACTGTTGCTTCTGCTGTGGGATGCTGACCCAGCCAGAGCCAAAGGGAATGAGGAAAAGTTCATTGGTGATCAAGTGTGCATTGCCTACTCCCAGCCCCAGCAATCTGGATTGTTTGTCTCTTAACATTTCCACTGTCTTGGTGTCCTGATGTGCTCCTAGCAGCCCCCTGTACCCACTAGAACCTCCAAGTGATCTTGGGAAAACACAGTCTCTGGTGCCTTGAGGCCTCAAGGTAAGCATTAAGGATAAGTCAACATATACACCACCCCAAACACAGTTCCAGAACCAAAAGCAATGATCTCTTGCTGCTCCATCTTCAGAGGCCAGTAAAGCTGATATCCCAAGTTAAGCTTATCCAGTTTGCAAAAGACTGTGCCAAACCTGGGACCACCTGTGTGGTGTATGGTGGGGGATCTATTTCCAGTATTTTGTCTTATGCTTTAGTGCCTGAACATCAAAATCTTATTTTATGAAGAATGCAGAAATTCTTACCCAAAGACCATCATTCCAGGCATGGTATGAGTTAGGGACCCCAAAGGTGGGAAGTACACCTATAAGGGTGACACTGGAGGCCAGTTGATGTATGATAGGGCCTTGCAGCATCATGTGTGTTAAGGCACGGACTGCACCTTGCCCAAATTTCCTAGTGGTTATACCAGTTTGTGCCATTACTGGGTCAGGATCCTAAATGAAATGCAGAGGAAACTTTGACAAGCTCCCCCCACCCATTCAAGAAGATTGCCCAGTCCAACCTGTAACTAGTCCTGCCCTCAGAGACAAGTGGCCAGAAACTAAGGCCTTACATTCTGCAAAGGATCCCAGGTAAATGATCCTTGTAACCAACCAAGTTGATCTCCCCCAAAGACAGGATTCAAGCATCCTGACTTCCCAGTGAAGGACTTATAGGACTCAGGTTTTTTAGCCCCATCTCTAGTCTGGATTTGAATGCATGCAAAGGAAATCAAAAGAATTTAGAGATGGAAAGTACTTTTAAGATCCTGAAATAGCAGGTCTGGAAGAAACTTTTGTAATAAAAAAGACCATAGCCTAGAATTTTTACAAATGGAGAAACTGAGGGTTATATTCAATACTAGTTTCTTTTCCTCATCTGGGATCTGAAGGCATAGAGCTATCCCCAAACTCAAAATACCCTGGCCCCTTTCATTAACTCACTGCTTTGCTCAGGTGTCCAGTGCAAGATGCCACTGAGGTGGTCCCTCCAGATCACCCCTCCCCCAAAAGTGTAAGATTAATAAAATCTATGGATTTATTAAATTTATTAAAATTTTTTAAATAAAAAAAATTAAATTGAATTAATGGTTTCTCCATTATTAAAATTCCAGGAAATTATTTTTGTTACTATTCTTCATTGCAATTTATAGATTACTTCCCCATGAGGAATAAAATCTCTTCTACTATGAATATAAGATAGAGCTATACCTCATTCCTTTCTTAGTCCTTCCCAATTTTCATGTATATACTATTTTTCCTGAAAGGTTACAAAATTTACTTACCATTCATTATTTTTCTCTTTAAAAATGTATTTATATATATATCAATACACACTGTCTTATGAATCATATTGGGAAAGAAAAATCAGAACAAAAGGGAAAAGTCATAGAAAAGGAAAAAAAAAAACAAAAAACAAAAAAACAAGTGAACATAGCATGTGTTGATGTACATTCAATCTCCATAGTTCTTTTTCTGCATGCAAATGGCTTTTTCTGTTCCAAATCTATTGGAATTGCTTTGGATCACTGAACCACTTAAAAAATCAATTCTTTCATAGTTGTTCATCATACATTCTTGCTATTATTGTGTACAATGTATTTCTGGTTCTGCTTGCTTCTCTCAGCACCAATTAATACAAATATTTCCAAACCTTTTTAAAATCAGCTTGTTCATCATTTTCATAGAACCATAATATTCTGTTACCTTCATATACTAGATCTTATTAAGCCATTATACAATCAATGAGCATATACTCATTTTCCAATTATTTGTTCCACAAAAACAACTACTACAAACATTTTGCATATGTGAGTCCTTTTCCATCCATTATGATATCATTGGGATACAGACCCATTAGTGAAACTGCTCAGTCAAATGATATAAAGTTTCATAACCCTCTGGGCACAGTTCTAAATTGCTCTTCAGAATGGTTGGATCGTTTCACAATTCCACCAACAATGCATTAGTGTCCCAGTTTTGCCATATCCCCTTTAACATTTATCATTATCTTTTCCTGTCATCTTAGCCAATGTGAAATATGTGTGGTGGTTCATCAGAGTTGTTTTAATTTGCACTTCTCTAATAAATTGTGATTTAGAGAATTTTTTCATATGTCTATAGATGGCTTTAATTTCTTCATTTGAAAATTGTGTATTCATAATCTGTGACCATTTATCAGTTGGGGAAGGACTTGTATTCCTATAAATTAGAAACATATTTTAGAAATGAGACCTTTATCAGAAACACTGGCTGTAAAGATTTTTCTCAGCTTCGTACTTCCCTTTTAATCTTGTTTCTTTTGATTTTTTTTGGGCAAAATTTTTTAATTTAATGTAATCAAAGTTGTTCATTTTGCCTTTCACAATGTTCTATAGTTTTTCTTTTGTCATAAATTCCTCTCTTCTCCCAAGATCTGATAGATAAATTATCCCTTGATCTTCTGATTTGTTTATGGTATCATCTTTTAGACCAAATCATGTACCTATTTTGACCTTATTTTTGGTATGGGAAGTGAGATGTAGGTCTATGCTGATTTTCTGACATATTATTTTCAAGTTTTCCCAGCAATTTTTGTTAAATTGTGAGTTCTTATTCAAAGAACCTGAATTTGGGGGGTTTTTACCAAATACTGGATTACTATAGGCCTTGATTATTGTGTCATGTATCTAACCTATTCCACTAGTCCACTACTCTATTTCTTATTCAGTTCATATGGTTTTGATGACTGCTGCTTTAAAATATAGTTTTAACTCTGGTACTGCTAAGTCATTTTCCTTTGTACTTTTTTTTTTTTCATTAATTCCCTTGATATTCTTGACCTTTTGTTCTTCCAGATGAATTTTTAGTGAGTTTTTTAGTGCAGGGGTCCCTTCTGTTTGCAGGGGAGAGTTTTGCCTATTCTTTCCACCCTGGTTTCCCAGAATTTTTTTTCTAAACTGTGACTGGAGGCTGCCCCACTGATTGGCTTCTCTACTGAGGTAAGACTGAGTGTCTCAGTTGTTGATTTGCTCTAATTAAGATCCTCTCACTGGCTTTCTCAGAGTCAATCTGAACTGGGCCTTTTCACACCCTTTTTTGCTCCAGTAAGATTGACCTTTCTTGAGGTTATTCCAATCTGTTTTGAATTAGAGAGTAGTTTCATTCCATCAGACTCTATTGTATGAGCAGCTTTTTGGCCTCACTCCACCATCTTGGCTCCAACAATTTTCTCCTTCCTTCTATGTTGCATTTTCAATTTTTTTTCTCTTTTTCTTTCTTTGTTGATATTGATAATCATGGGTTGATGTTTTTGTTTTGTTTCTTTTCTACTCTACTTATAATTTCATATTTGCAGGCCAAAATATCTGCTTTCACTATTCTTATTTCTCTTTTGTACTATTTTGGAATATCCAGCCCTGCTCCTATTTCTCTGGAGAATACATGGATTCTTATTCCTCCTCATCAGATATTGATTCATTTTCCTTTATTTTATCATATTTATTCATAGATATTTAGATGAGAAAATGGAGGCAAGTGGTGAAATGATTTTCCTGGGTTCATGTGACTAGCAAATATCTGAGGCCAGATTTGAACTCAGATCTTCTTGAATGCAGCCCTGGAACTCTATCCATTATGCTACCCAGAAATCTTTTTGTTCCTTATATTTTTGATAATATCAGTATCCTCACTGCTTTCTTTTCTTATTGCTTTCTTCTTGACTGATGCCCCTTTAATGTTAGTTTCCCTGTAGATTGCATTTCAAACTGTCTCAGAAATTATTAGTTCAAAAGTGCATAGCAGAGAACAAAAAATATATATACATGGAAGAAAAGATGAACAATTATGAATATATAATCTTTTCTATTATTGCATATGCTTTAATTAAATGGTAATTTACTGTTACATATTTTGAATCCTCCCTGATGTTCTTCTGGGCAATTTTTTGTTTTGTTTTCCTTTCTTTCTTTTCCTGTTTTTTTTTTTTTGTTTGTTTGTTTTGTCTTGTTTTGTTTTGTTTTTTAACTTTGTATTTAGTTTTAAATAAATTTCAAAAAGGAAACTGGGAGAAATTATTAGTTCAAAAATCTTTGTATTCCAAAATGAATTTTGAAGGGACAGAACTTGGTCTCATGAATACTAGGCCTTTTTTTCCCCTTTGGAGAATTTTTTCTCTTTCATTATATTCTTTCATTATATTCCAGTAGCCTTTATTTATCTCAAGATGAGCTCTTTTGGACTATACAGTACTGCCATGCTATAGTCCCAATCAGAACAAACCTCTAAGCTTCTGAATTTATTTGTTTATACCAGAAAGGCAGAGTTCAATTTGTTTGTAATCTCCTCAATTGTGGGAATTATGTGCAGACTTAAAAGAATCTGGTGGCTAGTGAGATCAAATGGTGAGAAATGAACATAGTATATGTAGGGATTAATTTCTGTGCTACTAGTTGATCAACTTTAAAATGTCTTTAGAGGTCTTGATGTCTTAGAATTTGAAGAAAGTTGAAATATTTTATTTTTCCTATTTTGAGGAATTGTAAATATTTGTTAATATTGTAAAGACAAGTCTGTATCTATTTACATATATATATATGAATTATTCTAGAGCTCCCATATTAACCAGGAGATGATAAGGAGACCATGGCATGGAGACTGACAGATGAGGAACAAAAAGACTCTTGATCTTGCTTGATATTTCAATGATCTAGCTGCACTAGAATTGAATCAACCCGTTGGGGCAACAACAGCCTCAGCCAATCCCTAATCATTAAAGGTGGACTTTCTTAACACCCTGCTTCCTTCTTTGGGTAGTTCTGAGACATCTCCTCCTCAATTTGCCCTCATTATTCCCCTGTGGGTTTATAGTCCTGCTCCAGTGTTGCTGAAATCTACATTTCCAGAACCCTAAAACTCTCTTTGCTCCACATGCTTATTAGCCTTACTTTATAAACCTTACTTCAAAAGGCTCTGAGTCTCTCTGGTTCTTCCCATTCAGGAGAGTGGAATTTAAATGTCTGTGCCATAATTTACAGGGTCAGGGAAAGGTATCTAATCTTCAGTTAGTCAAGTCCTAGAATTTGAGTAAATGCAAACATACACACACTAACATATAGAAAGATTGACAGATAGATATAAATATATAGAGATACAAAGATAGATTGTGGATCTATAGATATCTGCATGTTGATTAATAGAAATTGGGAGATTGAGATAACTATCTTTATATGTCTCTAGCTATCTTTCATTTATGTTTCTCTAAAGAACTGCAGTACCCAGTCTTATGTAAATGAGCCCTAACCAAATGTTGTATATATAGTCAAGTCCTAGAATTTGAGTAAATGCATATATATACATACACACATACACATATATTTTCAGTCATTTAACAAAATACTATGGCAATGAAAATATCAATAAAATATTTTCTCCATAAACTTATGACAAAAACAAACCACTCAGTAGGAAGAGTATACATAGAGACCATCTTTAGAAGTATGCAATGCAAAACTGTATATGTTTAGGCTCATACAAAATAGAGGCAAATAAAATGAACATTTATAGTGGCACAACTCCAGGCTTCCAATCCTATAGGTCTTCTCTTGTTTTACTTTGATATATCATCATTCCTGCCCAATCTTTTCTGATTTAAATTCTGTAAAGTTCACATCAGGGTGCTCAGCAGGATATTTCTCACCTGGTTTCAGTTTTACAAAAGGCTTTTATTCCTACTGTCAGCCCAGGTGTTCATCACTCAGAACTAGGTGATTTTTTTTTTTTATTACCTAGCTAATCACTTCAGCCCTAATCTTTCCTTTGCCTTCCTTTTCCAGAGACCTAAGTAGCTCTGTTTGAGATCAAGTCCTAGGCTTGGAGAGAATTTCAAGTTGCCCTCTCTCACCCACAATTTAAATCTCTGAATGCTAGCAAATAAATCTCATCACTATTCATTCAGTCACTACCACTTAACTCTAAAGCTTACAGTTTTTTCAAACCTGAATCTTTTCTATGTGCCCTAATACAAAAATGGATTTGGAAAAAGGCACAAAGAGAAAGCTAAGTCAAAAGAAAAACAAAAACAAAACATTAATCTGTTTCCCCAGTTTATCAGTAAATCCAGGCTTTTATATGCAAACACAACATATAAAGACTAAGAAGATCTTTAAGGTAAAGACTCAGATCTCCAATTCTTTATACTTCCAGTTTAGTGGATACATTAACATAATTTACCATTTGAATTGTTATTGGAGAGTTGGATAGCTCCTTGATAGAGATAAAGTGTGATAACAGTTCAACAACTTGGAGCAAGATATGAGTTATGACTATGCCTAATAATTTCTAATAATAGGAACTTTAAGGGGTAGATTTTCTAGTAAGCTCAGAGCCTGTAATGATGAAATCATTAAGGGACAGTTTGAGCTGTATTTCTCATACAACAATATGTAGAACTCCACCCCCATAACCTTATGAAAAAGGTTTGCAATGATTACAATTCTAACAAAAAAAAAGTATTCCTCAGCACAAATCTGACAATTTATATTATATGTGTATATATGTTATGCATGCATTGCTTACATTTACACTGTTATGCATGTATTGCTTACATTTATACTGAAGGTCTTTTTAATGCTTAATGTCAACCAAAATAGAAATAAAAGAAGTCCTTCTTCAAATAAGAAAAATTTATTTTTAAAAGTCAATGAGAAGAGTTAAATCCTTGCCGTATCTGTTTCTGTTTTCTGGTGTTTAGGTTTCCACATTGAGCATTAAAGAACTTGTCAGTTTAGTTGTAGATGTCAGTGGAATATTACCTATAAAAATGCAATTTCAGCTATATGTTTGTTAATGATTTTCAGCTATATGTTAATGACTTTCAGCTATAATTTATGATTGTCAACTAGATCACTTAATATATTGTTAACATATTTCTTTTTAAATCTTCAATTTTAAAATAGACCTCTCTGACATTGTTTAAACATTTTTCCCCTCACCAAAATTGTTTGAGTATTTAATCATTTCTGAAATAACTTTTATTACATTTGGTAAAAGGTTCTTTTTGACAATATTTTTTATAAGTAATTACTCTCCTTCCTTTCATGCCATTGGCTATTTCCTTTTAAGATGAGGAATTTTGCTTAGCTTCACTGGGGTCCATTATTTAAGTTCTATTTTGCAACATGTAGATAATTTCCTTTCCCTTCCAGCAAATAATATTCATTTGATTGTTGGTGTTTCTCATTTTTTAAAATTAATAAATAATTCAGGCCTGTATAAGTGACTTTATTTCCCTCAAGACATTTCCATTTTCCTTCCTGTTTATTTTCATTTTCCTTATTAAAGTTGGGCTAAATCATTGTGCTTCAATACTTCAAGAATATGCAATTTCACTAGTATTGATACTGCCCTCCACAGACATAGGTCATAGCACTTCTGTGGCTTAGAGTATTTTGGAGAGCTTCTGGGGCTCAAAATTCATTACCTTGGGGCCAACCTGGTGACTAACCTCTCTGAACTTATCTAGACTTGTCTATGGATCACAGACATACACTCTGTCTCATGGCTATACTGGAAACATTTCCAAATTGGGAGGAATAGATCAATTCCATGCTCTTCTAGCATTTACACTTAATGCCCAGCATTTATTCTACATTCTGGCATCAGAATAAGATATTTGTAACTTCTCAAAAAAGAAATATAAAAATAGAATTAATTTTTGAGTTTGCTTCAATTCTTTTTATAAAATCACCTTGAGTTTTGTTTTGTTTTTGTTACTGTTACTTTTAATGCTAGGGATCCTTGTCATTATTTTCTATGCATTGATGACAATACATTAGGTTTATACTTAAGATATCAGAGTACCCTATTACTATAATAAATCATACCATTTTTCCTAATATCTGAGGTAAAGGGGGACAAATATAATTTACATTTTATAGATGGGTAAAATGAATTAAACTTACTTTCATGAAATTATGCATTTAGAAATGTTAGGTCTTGCAGAAATCATTTAATCTAAGGAGGAATCAGATCAGAAAGGTAAAAATGCAAAACAAAACAAAACAAAAAAACTGGCCTTGATGAGGTCTGGAATGATATGTTGCACAGAGAGAAACTAAAGAATTGATTTCTGAGGAAAACAGGGAGAAAGCACTGATAGAGGTCAGTTCTGCCCTCTGGGGAGGTTGTCCAATCTGAAATCCAAATTATGTCAAGCCCTTGAGACACACCCTCTGTAAAGATATCCAGCAGTATCACCCTGCCAGGCCCTGTCAGAAATCCCAGTCATGTCCCTGAGGTTAAATTTTCTTCATAAAATCAATTTATGGGCCATCCCATGGCTGCTGCCTTCCTTTGGGTCAATATGCTATGTCACTCTGCTTCCTGGTGTCTTTCCCCTTTCCCTTCCTCCAGGCCATGTGGTACCTCTCCAAACTCCCCTATGCTTCTTAACTCCACTTCCTCTTACAGCAAACTAAGTCTTTCAGGGTGCTATATTCCTTTCTGTATTTAGCTTGCCAGTTAAAGGCATGCCCCAACCTCACTGGGTAATTGTGAATTCCACTGAAGAATTTGTCCTTCATATGCTCTCCCACTCTATTTCATATTTACCATTGTTAGTGTCTATTGTATCCCTTCATTTTATCTGTAAGCTTTTTCCTAAATAAATCTACTTTTTGCCAAAGAAAATAGCCATTGTGAATTCTTCAGATGACCGAATCCCAGCTTTTGGTGTCTACCATCATTTTGATGAAAAACATATCAGCCATAAGGAACTAAACCTAAGGTTTTCTGTGTTTTATTTTCTTTATTTATCTTAATTCTTTACCCAGAATAATCATCTAATCGTATATCATGCTGATAGTATCATTGGATCACACATTCAATTACTATCTATCTTTCTCTCTCTTTCTCTCTTCTCTCTCTCCCTCTCTCTTTATACATATAGATAGATAAAAAGATAGATAGACAGAGAGAAAGAAATATATCTATTTATATCTAGACAGAAAGAGAGACAGAGAGAGAGAGAGAGAGACAGAGACAGAATAAAGTATGGTGACCTTGGTAACCATAGAATTCTACAATTTATGTATTAAAAAGGATGATGTACAAAGCCAATAGAATCTGGATAATTTCTGCAGTTCCGAGAATCCATACAATAAAATTTTGAATATGATTTGTTTTGCTTCACAACTTATTTACCTTGACATTTATGCTTGAGGTAATCTTTAATTATCTGTTGCTTTAAATAAATGTTCTTTTAGAATAGTCCTATCTATTCTAGGTCGAACAAGCAATTAATTTATTTTGAAATGTGCTTTCACTCATTCTTAATTGCATTTCTTCAATTAAAATCTTTTAAGCTGAATATTTTTAAGTACTTATTTTTAAAGTGAATAACATTTTAAAAAATTCTCCATACATATTATCATAAGTACTAATAGAAAATATCCTTAATATATCTTACTTGTGCATTAATATTTTTGTCATATAATTTTCCATATGCAGATTATTAATTAGTATTCTATGTTCTTCTGACAAAAGGCAATAAACCCCTACAAAATATTTGTACTTTAAATGCCCATTTTAGCAATTAAAATAAAAAGAAATCACAGATTTATACAATTATACAGAAGAAATGTAAAGAAAAGAAATAGAAATAAATAAGCAAACAAGCAAATAAATAAATGTAACTCAAGGGGGAAGGCACTAGCATTTAAAGATATCAGGAAAATCTTCATATAAAATAAGAAATTTGAGGTATAATTTCCTGAAAAAGAAGGCTTAAGACCTCAGGAAGTTGCATGGACAAAGATACAGACACATACCTACATACACACAAACACACATATCTGCATACACAAATGTATAAATGTATAAATGCATGCATATATATATATCAAGGGGAATCCCCAAAATGTTAGGGTTCCAGCCTGTTGTTCTGAGGTGGCCCAAAAGAATTTAAAGGCTCAAACCTATCTTCAAGTCAGGAGCCAAAGTTTATTATAATTGTGATGTCAAATTAAAGTAGGCTAAATTCCAGAGGAAGGTAGCAAAGAGCCAGGAGCAAGAAGGTAAATTTATAAGGAAAAGCAAGAAAAAGCAGATGCTTCATGTCATTGATATGTTAATTTTGTGGCTTAGAAGTAGAACTGAGGAATGATCCAATTCTGATTTTGTGTGCAGGGTCTGTAACCTTAGTTCTCTGGGAAGAACTGAGGGTGGGGGTGGGTGATGGAGCCTTCCAGAGGTGTCATGTGGCAGACAACTAATTTTGTTGTGCACTTGCATTAATTTTTAAGTACTTCATTATTGTTCCTCATTATTCTCAGAATGCCCATTTATCACTGATCAACAGTCTGTTATCTGACAACCAGCAATATATATGGACTCAGCATCCTGGTCATTTAAAGTAAACTATGGTAATATAGACTAAGAAAAAAAAAACACATCATTTCTAACTACATCACTACCAAGACCAATGTGGTCATTGTTACATCCTTCCTAAGGTGTATACCACAACACTATCTATCAACCAGTCTTTATGTATCCATATTGATCTCTCTTTCTTTAGATGAATATGTATGTATATATATATATATTTATGTACACACACACACACACACACATATATATATATATATACATATACATGCATATACTGTGGAAATGAAATGGTTAATGACTTTATTAATCATCTTGATTTACTCAAGCTCCCTTACTATCCAGAAGAGGTGGGACTGACCTGGGAATCAGAATTGAGCATTCTTTAGGCTAGACTCTTTGGAAGTTCCTTGAAGTATTGGCATGCTGAATCCAGAACTTACCCTGCTATGCCAGATAAGCAACGCAAACTGATTCATATCAACTCCCAGTTCTGAAAAACAACCCAGCCCAGAGATGATCTAATATACCACTTTGTAATTACAACCCCAACCGCCGTGATTTTTGACTTTATAACTCCTCAGTTCTACCTGTGCTCCATGGGTACATCTGTCTACTTAGGATAAATAAAATCACAGATACAATCAAACTGTTCTGTCTTTCTTAGACTGAACTATGGGAAAAAAAACAAAACGTTGATAATACATATAGGTCAATATAAATATATCGACATCATATATGTGTGTATCTATCTATCTGTGTGTGTGTTTGTGTACATGTGCTTTTTTTCTCCTTGAGCTTCCAACAAGGTCATCAAGTTTTTTATTCCAACTGAATGAGTTCCTTGAGAAAAGAAATTGGATTTTTCCTTACTTTGTATTCCAAGCAATTAGTATAGGGCCTGACACAGAACAAGCATTTAACAAATCTTTATTGAGTGACTGATTAACATGCTAAAATTACTTTTTGCAAGAAAAATGTGAAATACAAAATTATTTATTAACCTTTAAATGTACAATTGTGTTGTGTTGAATTTATTATTTTTTTAATAATGTGGAGAAATTCCACTGAACTACTATTTTAAAAAATAAAGATTTGTCACAGCATGAATTTAACCCTGGCCAATGGATCTTCTCTTGAAGACTTAATTCCTAGTGAAAAGTATAGGCTCTATATTGGCTAGAAGTACTTCGAGAATGAAGTCTATTAATAGCTATCTTAGTCTTAGGATCAGCCTAGCTAAATTAAAATTTGTTGAAACAAAGAAGACAAAACAATGTGAACACAGATCAATTGAAGAAAAACAAAATAAACAGCTGTTTCATATGAATGTAATAAAAAGTTACTGTTCAATAAGAGACAGACATTAAAAATTCAAAGAATGCACGCTTTGATGCAGAATAAAATAACCAAAATGATATTAAAAACATGTGTAATTACTAAAGTAATATGAATGAGAAAATCATTCAATATAAATTACTGAAAAACCAATGATTATTGCAGAGCAAAGGTTATAAATAAAATGCTATTCTTACAGCAGAGAAATGAGGTACTACTTGTGCAAAACTTGCATTTCCAAATGCAGTCCCTGAATCTGCAGGTTTTTGCTTAGTTGTTTTTCTTGATTTCATGTGTTGGCATCCATTCTCAGAGAAGAAATGTTCAGAACCACTGTGATATAATAACAAAATAAAATTAAATAAACAACTTCAGATCTTTTCATAAACAAGTTGACCTCAAAATGATACATTCTTTTGGTCACAGAAAATCTCAAAGATCATTGACTGAGTTTTATGAGCTTTATATGCATCAAAGCTAAAAAGTTATTAAAGTACTGATATAATGAAACGTTAATAAGTTAGTAACAATGAGCAAAGTGAAGAAGGGATTTGTTTATTAAAGTAAGGAGATATTTATTGGAAATATCTTCTGTTTAAAGCATTGAATTAAAAACTACTATGGATACAAGTGTATATGAATATAAACTACTTTATCCTATGAATTTACTAGTCAACTAGAGCAAATAGGAAATGTATAGGAATAATGCTAATATGAGGTATATCAAAATAAATGCCACAGACTATTAAATCAATTAATTATAAAATATAAAATAAAGACAGGTTTTCTGTGGTTTGAGAGAGGGAGGCATAAGCAGCTAGAGGCGTTGTCTTCCATAAGTAGCAAGAGTTACTGTTTGAACTGAGTCGAAGGAAAGCAGGCATTTCAAGAAAAGGAAGATAAAAGGGACAGTCCACTCAAAAACATAGAAATGGGAAATGGAAAATTATAATATGTACAAAATATCCATTAAAATACTATGATTATATTTTAGAGTAAGTGGAAGAGAGTAATGTATGAAAAGGAAATTGGGATGGGCCTAATGTATAAAAAAGAAATATAGAATGAGACCAGATTGCAAATAGCTTTCTCTACCAAATATACACATTTATATGTCGCTGTTGTTGAGTCATGTCCAGCTCTTTATGACCCCACTTGGGATTTTCTTGGCAAAGATATTAGAATGGTTTGCCATTTTTTCTCCAGCTCATTTTATAGCTGAAGAAACTAAGGCCAACAGGGTGAAATAATTTACCTAGGATCAGACAACTAATAAATGACTTAGGATAGATTTGAACACACAAAAACGGTCCTTTCTGACCCCAGATCTGGCATTCTATTCACTATGCCACCTAGATATTCAGGCAATCATAGAGGGTGTTCTAAAGTCTTTGTGGAATGTTAAGTTTTTAAAGCAACTAATTGGTAGAGTGGATAGAGTCCTGGGCTGGAATTAACAAGATCTGAGGTAAAATCTATTTTTGAATAGTTCTTCATTGTGATGACCCAGGCAAGTCACTTAAACACTATTTGCCACAACTTTCTCAACAAAATATTGCATCTGGTAAAATGCCTAGTACATTATAAATACTACAGAAATGTTCATATCCCCACCTTCCCTCTCTATATAATAGCACTATAACTTTTTTAGATATTCTCTGTTTATCCTGATGATAACAGGAGGCCACTGGAGTATATTGAACTTTGGGTGAATTTGGGGAACATTCTCAAATTTATACTTTGGGGAAATAATTTTGGTAGATTTTTGGAGTGAAGAATGGAGTGACTAGAGATTAGAGGCAGCACAATCTATCGGTTTAATACAATAGTCCAAGTATAAAATAAAGAGGGATTGGACTAGTGAATGGACTGTGTAAATCAACAGATAACATATGTAAGAAATATTGGGGAAACCAAAACTTTTGGAGATCAGGGAAGGGAAATAAAATTTCTAGATTGAGTTATCAATAAGGCTGTGAGAAGAGATGACACTGAACTTGAAATCAAATGGATAAAAATAACCTTTGCAAAGGGGAAAAAATACTCAGATTTATAAGTTGAGTGTCAGTCTCGGTTTCTTCACCTATAAAATGGGGATATATATATCCAATTTATAACAATTATTTACAAAGGCTTTTATAAGGATAACAGGGATAATGTGATGAAAACTTTCATAAACTTTAAAATATAACAATTTCTAGCTACTAATGCCTCTAATTGAAAAATAAAAAAAAGATAATACATGCAGGAGTGGAGACATTCTCTATAGGAAGACTCACAAAAGCCAATACATGAAGATTGTATGGTAAGTAGACAAATTTTATTAAATCTGAAAACAAATTCAGAAAGATATATTGGTGGTACAACTATATTAACTCAAATGACAGAACAGACTTAGGGAGATGGTGCCAAATAGTTATCGAGAGTATCTACTACCTTCACTTTAAATTATTATGGTCTTTTCTACTCATTCAGGGAGGTATTATGCGCAAGAAGAGATACAGAGAAGAAGAAATATTAAGGTAGTGGTAATGGATATATTAGGAATCTTACACAATCATTTTCCTTTTGCCAGAGGCTTTTATGAAGCAGAAAGGTAGTGCAGGATATGATTCATATGTAAACTGGATTTCTATGAGGCAGTTTCATGAAGTCATCAGCCTCACTCTCCATCCAGAATCACAACAATCCAGTGACAGGACAGAATCAAGATGACTGGAAATGTAACAATTTAAAGAATCTGCAGATCATCAGAGGATAGAGGGAGAAAATAATAAAATAAATTATGGGGAAAAAACATGACTGGTGATAACTCCAGATGTAGTGGATGACCTTGATGTCTTCAGTGTCTAACCAAGCTCACAACACCTGCTTCACCTGCCTTCATAGCCATCAGAACAAATTCTCTCTTTCTCATTCTATCAGGGGAAGTCTTTACATACTTGGGGCAGACACTCCCATAACTCAAGATAGGGTCTGAAATCCATTGGTTACCCTCAACCTGGTTTTGCCCATCTGATGAAATGGTTTGCTGGGATGTGTCCACTGTCTATGCTACAATTTCTTGGAGCATATCAGAAGTGGAAAGCAGTCTTTTAAAGGGATGAAGAATTCAGTATTTAGAGCTTAGGATATGGAATCAGGTGCATAAAATTCAAATTTTACTTTAGATACTTTTTAGCTGAGTGATGTTGGGCAAATAACTTAGTCTTACAACCTCAGTTTCTTCAATTATAAAGTGTGGATAATAATAGCAACTATTTCTCAAGGATTTTATGAGGATATAAAAAGCATGATGTGGATAAAAAGATACACATACTTTAAAGTATGATAATTGAACTGTTCTTTTTTAAAATTAAAAGACAAAAATTATTTAGGTCCATTATATACTTCTATCAATTCATCATAAAACAAACAAAAACTAAGTACCTGAAAATATGCTAATTAATTATTAAGTCCAGGTTCTCCATGCATATAGAGTTTTCAGATTCAAAGTTTATTGGGATTTAATTTATTTTTCAAACAACAAAAATTTATTTTCTCTCCTACTCACCATTGGGGGAAAACATGAAATACTTATAATAAATATGCATAGACAAGCAAAAAAAATCACAATATTGCCTATGCCTAAACATAGATGTTTTTGTTTGCATTTTGAGTCCATCACATTTTTATTAAGAGTTGGGCAACGTTTTTAATCTCTGGTCTTTTGTATAGGTGCTTATACATTTCATTGATATAAGTTGTTTAATAGTGTTGTTGAATAAATTCTATTTACTTCACTCTGTATCAGGTCATAGAAGTTTTTCTAAAAATGTCCCTTTCATTGTGTCTGAATATAGATTGAAACATTCTCTGTTTCTCTATCTCTCTTTTTTAAACTGATTATTTCTTTTTTTTTAAATTTTCATTAGAGTAGGAGATCTATGTTTTTTCACAACTTGACTTTTATGGAAATGTTTTGCATAGTTTCACATGTGATTTCTTAATTATAAGTGGGAATAAAGGAGAGAGCCTAGACTCAAAAAATTTAAAGACAATTGTAATTTTTTTTTGTTTGTTTTGAATATAACTAGGGGAAGATATCAAATAAATAAATAAATAAATCTTGAAAAAATGTTCCTTTCATCATTTATTAAAGCATTTTTCAACACTTCATAAGATATATATCTTCACAACTAGCTGGTTATTACTTTTTTATGATTTCAATCTTTCTTCTTTTAACTTAACTAAAATAGTATTCCCATGAGGTTTCTCTCTCTATTATCTATGGTTCTTTTCCTGTCTCCATTTGGGAAAATGCTTTCACAGAAAGGATATTACTGAGATAACTAAATTTGTATTCTTTCCTATTAGCTCATTAGATAATTGCTTTATTTTATTCCTTTATTATCTTCACAGAAGATAATAATAATAATAATAATAATAAGACCTTCACAGAAGATCTTAGCCATCCTTTCAATGCAGCACAGAAAATACATATAACGCCATCAGAATGACAACTCCCATAACAGGCTTTTCTTTGTAGTGCATTCTATTTATCCATCTTGTGACCTGGGTCAAAGCACTTAGCCTGGCAGTACCTTAAAGTGGCTATCTGCACAATAATTCTTCTAACCTATCTCACAAGTACACAGGGAAGATTATTCAGAAAGTGCTGACAAATGTTTCTAAGCCACCTGGGAATGAATTTAGAGTGAAAATAGAAGAGCCAAGGGTTCTAAATTTTGATTTTGTGTTTACAGATGTGTGATTTCAGCCATGTGTCATAAGACATGTCTTACATAGGCATATTTGTTTGAGAATCCAAAAATCTTTTATGGTTCTTATGGTTCTTCCTCTCCTGATATTTTAAAGAAAAACAAGTTTTCACAAAATCTCTCCTTGTTTTATTAAAACCAAAACCACTGAGCAGTGTCTAATTCAGTGGAAAATCAGTTAATTTGATGAGGAAAGGTAATATTTAGCATTTTATTTTTCTCAATTACATGTAAAAACAATTTATTAACATTCATTTTTAAAACTTTGAGCTGCAAATCCTCTTCCTTTCCCCCTCTATCTCCACCCCCATTGAGAAAACAAGCAATTCAATACAGGTTTTAGGTATAAAACAAAACATTTTCATAAGTCATGTTGTAAAGGAAAACAAAAACCCAAAATAAATAAATAAAACCTCCAATAAAACAAAGTTTTTTTAAATTATGTTTCACTCTGTTTTTAGACATCATCTTTTTCTGGGGATGGATAATATTTTTCACAATAAGTCCTTCAGAGTTGTCTTGGATCATTGTTTTGTTGATAACAGTTATGTCATTCATAACTAGTAATCTTATGATATTGTTACTTTGTACACAGTGCATTTCACTTTGCATCAACTCATGGAAGATAAATTTTTTTTGGCATTTGATAAACAAAATGCTTAATTGACTGAAGGATCTTTTTTTGTTTTAACACAAAATAAATACAATTAAAATAGCAGTGTCAACACAAGGGACTCTATTTGAGGATTATTTATTTTCTTTCCATACCTCAAATGTGTTAACTTGTTAACTTGGTCCCTCCTTCCTGTCTACCGTTTTTGTTTTTTGTTTTTGTTTTTTTTTTGTTTTTTTCCCTTTCAAGTCATCTAAAATCCTATTTTCGGCCAATTTTTTTTTTTAAGTGCATTCTGATCTGGTTAGTGCTATCCTTCTGAGATTATTTCCAGTTTGCATGGTATTCATCTTCTTTGTACATAGTTCTTGCATGTTTTGTTCCCCATTACACTGTGAATTCCTTGAAAACAGGAACTCTTTTTTTTTTTTTTTTTTTTTTTTAGCTCTCCTTGAATCCCTAGTGCTTAGCACCACCATGTCTGGCACAAAGTATGCTTTTAATCAATTTTGGTTGTTTTGGTTTTTAGTTTGTTAGTCTGACAGACTAATATAGTCAATGTGAACATTTCTTTTGATAAAAATATTTTCGGTCTTATTAATTTTTACTTCTTTCTTTTCTTCCATTTTAATTATTGTTTTTCTTTCTTTCTTTTTACTTCTAATTGGGTACCATTCTACTTGTTTCTCTATCCTGTGTTTAGCACAATGCTTTCACATAATAGACATTTGAGAAACATTCAATAAAAATGAATTAAATTTACTGATCACATGACATAATCAAGTCAAAGCAGAAGGACATATAGTAGCCTATTTTGTACCTTGAAATTTCTCCTGTTCAATTCCAACTATTTAGCAAAGTATAGTGATAAGGACAGGATAGCGGATTATATTAGATGCTAAACATGCTTAATTTGTCTAAATTTGTTTCCTCTCAGAAACATGGGTGTATCAACATAGCTACTTATGCCTAGGGCTGTTGTAAGGAAAGCACTTCTAAACTTTAAAACAAAATATAAAATAAATTATGATCACTTACAAATTAATTTTTTCAGTTGTTAGAATACATAATTGTTTCATGTTGGCATACTATATCCATATGTAATTTAAATTATTTATTTATTTAAAACTTAAGTACAAAATAGAAAAAATTAGAAAACATTGCCATGTACACAGCAGAACATGAAAAGGATCAAAAACATAAAGCAATAAATCTCCATTTAAAGAAAGTTTTTATAATAAATACTGCACAGTGTATTCAGAGATATCCACCTTTTCTTTGCTTCCTCATAGGTTTTCTTTTGTTCTTTGATGTATACTTTTTACTTTATTCCTTCTTCCCCAAGAAAGCTACAATTAATTGTAGATGTATTTACACAGATGTACATATACATATATATATATATGCATACCAATACATAGATATCTATAATCATATATATACATATATATAAAATACATTCATGTATATTTGTTTATGTCTATATAAAGCTTTACTATGCTTGTTTGCCCTCTGTTTCTATGATAGTAGTTAACATCTTCCTTCATAAGTCCAAGTCTTACCATATTTTTCTAAATCCACCATATATATTTATTTTTATAATTGCATTTTCGTCTAAAAATTAAATGTGAAAATTAGCCTCCCTTTTAGTGGTAAAGAATGAGAAGAAAATTATAGCATGAAATAAATAGAAGAAATAAGGGGAAAAGAGACAGGCTGCTATGAAGAGTATTTGAACATTAATAGATTCAGGAAAAATTTATCACAAAAAAGTACTTCATCAGAGGAAAAAAAATGTGTCCACCTCAATGGAGGGGACATAATAAAAGTTCTTCTCCATTTGGGGTCCATTCTTACCAGTAAGAACTAATCTTGATGAGGAACAACTGGGTCAATGACATTAATTTAAACTTGATTATGAAAAGATATGTCAATTGGGTCCTGACAACTCAAAGAATTAAAGAATCATAGAATTTCAAATTGAGAAGGGACATTAGAAATCTTTCAGTCAAGCAAGAAGTATCTAAGCATCTCCTTTATACCACAATCCAAAACTGTCCGTTCAACTTTTATCTGATGATCTATAATGAAGAAGCTCATGTCATGAAAGAATTTTGCAAAGGTTTTACTTTTTTATTTCTTTTTTGTCACACAATAAAATATACATTTTTCCTTCTGGAAATAATGACTAATTTTTTAATTTTTTTTCTTTATTAAAGCTTTTTATGCACAAAACATATGTATGGGTAATTCTTCAATATTGACCCTTACAAAGCTTTCTGTTACAAATTTTTCCCTCCTAGTCCCCAGCCCTCCCCTAGATGGCAGGAAGTCCACTACATGTCAATTATGTTAAAATACTTGACAAATCAAATATATGTATACATATTTCCACACTTATCTTGTTGTGCAAGAAAAATCATATCTACAAGAAAAAAAATCAGATAAAGGAAACACAATGCAAGCAAACATCAATTGAGAGCATGAAAATGTTATGTTGTGGTCCACATTTCATATCTCTTTTTCTGGGTGTATATGGCTTTCTTCACTAAACAATTGGAACTGGTTTGAAGCATTTCATTGTTGAAGAGAGCCATGTCCATCAGAATTGATCATCATATAGTATTGGTGTTGCTGTGTATAATGATCTTCTAGTTCTGCTCATTTTGCTCAGCATCAGTTCATGCAAGTCTCTCCAGGCCTCTCTAAAATCATCCAAGCATAACATTAATCGAAGAAATTGCATTTTTCCTCTTTTACCTCTGAATTACCTTCTAAAAAATTTTCCTACTCTACAAACCAACTGATAAAAACCTAAAAATATGATTTTTTCTACATCCTGAAGGAACAGTTTTTTTATTCATAATATATGTGTATAAAATACACACATTATATGTGTATATATATATTTATATGTAAACATAGGCATATAAATGTTTAGTGTATACATAAATGCATACATATGTGTATTTATTCCATTTTCAATAAAATGTGACTCTGGCTGTGTCTATATCACATCAAATTAGAAAGAAATAGTATGATACTTTGGAAGGAGAGCTACATTGGGTCACAAAAAACTTATAAATGAAACTTTGGCTTTTACACTTACTTTGCCAACTTGGGAAAGTCATGATCTTTCTGTGCTTCAATATCCTCCTTTACAAAATAAGAAAAACAGGATCAGTATAAGCTACTTCATAAGATGATTGTCTGGATGATGTTTTCTAAACTTTGAAATGTTATATAAAAGATAAGTTATCAGAAAATTAAAGTAGAGCACAGTGAGATTTCTTTTTAAATTATTAACTGTAACTTGCCAAACAACCAGTCTGCCAAATATTTAATTTGCTCAAACAACTGCATATCTTTAAAGAATATAGTTGTTTGAGTAAATTAAGCAAACATATAGCAACAATGAAGTAAAACAAAACTAAATTTCTTACAATGTAATGAGTAGATCCTATCAACCACAAGAGGCTAAACATGATAGAGAAATTTAATATAATATCAGGATAAATTTAAAAAAATATTTTTTTGGAAGTGGATACAACTTGTCCAAGAAAGGCAGGGACTTGCCTGAGCTCTTCCAATTCCCTTCAAATACATTTAAATAATGCCCCAAAATAAATTCTAGAGTGACAAAACTCACAAAAGGGTAAAGTGAAAAAATGTTCCAGCCAAGACTTTCAGCAGGAAGTCTCTGGTACCAGAGTAAAAGTAGAAAGCAATCCATTGTAGGCCATTTCAGCAAAGCAGCAATAGGAAGTCAGGACAACTGACTGAATCACTGGTGGCAGGGTCATTTTCCATACCTCTCAGCTCATAGACCATAAGGCGGGGTAAGACAATCTGAATGGGACTGAAGATGTCTCTTTGTTGACATCAATGGTAGGATTCTTGAATTGGTCATACTTGGATCTGGGTCCCAGTTTTGTATATTAGTCCCAAAGGAAGATCACAAGCATAGCAGAGCTTGCAGCCAGAGGGGAGAGGGGAACTTGTTCACAATTACAGGGTGGGAGAGTGCTTTGTAGACCACTCACAAACCAGTGCACAGTACAGGAAAGGAGAGAACACATCTCTCCCTAAATCCTTCTACCTTGGAAGAACTGGAAACTTACAGATCCCCAGAATTGTATCTGAAAAGAGCTACATAATTTTTCTTTATTCTAAATTACATAGTTATCTATAAGAGGTAGAATTCAGATTATTATTCTGTAGGAAATGATAAGTAAGCTGATTTCAGAAATGCCTGGAAAGACCTACCTGAGCTGATGCTGAGCAAAGTGAGCAGAACCTGCAGAACATTATACACAGTAAGAAAAAGATTATGTGATAATCAATTGTGTTGGACTTGGCTCTTCTCAGCAATGCAATGATTCAAGACAATTCCAAGAGACTTGGGATGGAAAATATCAATCACTTCCAGAAAGAGAAATATGGAGAATGACTAGAGGCTGAAGCATAGTTTTTTCACCTTTTTGTTTGTTTGCTTCTTTCTTTCTCATTCCCCCATCCCCACCTTGGTGTGGTTTTTCTTGCACAACATGACAAGTATGGGAAAAGGATTATACATGTTAACCTATATCAAATTGCTTGATGTCTTGGGGAAGGAAGAGGAAAGGGAGAGATGTAGAAAAATTTGGAACCCAAAGCTTGACAAAAATATATTTACATGTAATTTTAAAAAACAACATACTATCAAAAAGAAATTAAATTGAATAAATTTTAATTGAAATGTTTAAAAAAAGTAGAATTCAGTTAACAGGATACAAAGTATTATAAGAAACTAGAACACCCATCTACCTCCATTTTTTTTTTTAATTTGGAAAGGAAACTGAACTGGGAGATATGTTAAAACCTAATTCAACATTTTCAGAAAGAAAAAAAAGAAAAAAGAAAGAAAGAAAAATGCTAGATAAAATAGGAGGTTTTATGGATTGATGTAGTAAGGAAGATTTGTCCCCATCATTGACAATAGAAGGGCTTTTGGACAGCCATATGGTTATATAGTCACCATTCATTGTCTAACAGAAGAGAAATGGCAGCTGTCCTCACAGGTGGAAAGATCTCACCATACAAGGAGTTTGGCAACAGTTAATAGGTACAAATCCAAACCAATAATTGATAATTCTAGTACACAGAAGTCCAGTAAATGAATCAGGAGATGCAGAAAATAAGCAAATGTGAGTAGGCAGGTGGATGTTTGATTATATGTGGTTTGAATCAGCTATAATACTGTTTAATTTCTGAATTGTGCATGAGAAAACTAAGAAAAGAAAAACAGGTCACATACCTAAAGATAATAGGGTTTTTGAGCTGACAAAAATATTGTAAATGCAAGGAAAGAAGACAGGGAACCAAGTGAATAAAAACATAGGAGGTAAGGCCTTTGTTACAAAATAAAAATTAGAACTTGAATACAAAATAAAACAGGCCCTGTATGTAGTATGATGAAATATGAAACAAAGAATGTTAATATTTCCTGACAAAATGTATACACACATACAAATACATACATATGTAAGTGTACATATACACACGTGTGTGACACAGTACTAATCTAATATCTCAATTTAATGGGGAAGTCATTCTTTTTCCCTGAAGATTATCATCAGTTATCATAAATGCTAATAAATTCTAGAAATTGTCAGGGACTGAATTACAGGTCCTATATTAGAATGCTTATGTTATATAAAAATTAAACAATTAAAGGCAAAGAGAATCATATCTACATGGTTGATTGCCATGTAAAGAAATTATTAATTTGACAACTAATAAAAATAATGGCTGTATGAGTCTAAAATGAAAAGTGTTACCAGGGAAGGTAGAGGGGAAAAACATTGGAAAACATTATTACAGCATGAAGGTTGAACCAGATCAAAAACATTTCTGCCACTCTCAAATGAAAAAAAAAAAAAGAAAAGAAAAAGAAAAAGACAAGCAATTTTACTGAGAATACATACACATATACAATCCTTCAGAAATTAATAAAAATGTAAAAATTAAGCAGAACATCAAAAATTATTTAAAATAATGAATAAACAAAATGGAGTCAAGATATATACTCCAAACTTCCCAGAAATTAATGAAACAAATCCTTTGGGAGATAGGAAAACTAAGAAACAGAAATAATATTAAAAACAACAACGCAAGAATTTTTTTTTCTCCTTGGAGGCAATTGGGATTAGATGACTTACTTAGGGTCACAGAGATACTAAGTATCTGAGACCTAATTTTGAACTCAGGTCCTCCCAATTCCAGGGCTGATGCACTGTGCCATCTAGTTGCTTCTTCATCTCATGAAAAGCTAGGTGAGGGTGATTACATGGAAAGGAAAGTATATAGAATAACTTGCTGTTCACTATTGATAATTCTCACTCCAAATGTGAATATATAAAATCCACAATAAAATAAAAGAAAACTCTGGAGCCTGCATGAGAAAATAAAATCAACTTCCTTTTTGTGCAGGAAATATTTAATATTTGGTCAATATAATTAACAAAAAATGGTGGATAGAAACAAAATTTGTTATGTTTAATGCAATTGCCAGAAGAGGAGTTGCAACTGTGATTTAAAATAAGGAAACAATATCAATTGATATCAGGAGAGATATATAGGGTAAACATATAATTAAGGGCTGTTAAAAATGACTTCTAGGCTCATAAAGAAACATGAAATGAAACAGTACAATACATAAATTAAATACATTTATTGTCTGAGACAAGGCTTGCAGGGGAGATAAGATTCTATAAGGAAGGAGAGAGGTAAATAGAACAAAAAAGATGAGAAAAATATAATTTCTAGAGGTTCTCAGGGGTTGGGACTGGTAGGTGAATTAAGGGAAAAGACATCTATATTTATGATAAACCAGGGAGTAAGGTATTGGAAAGCCCCATGACTGCAGTTGCTGCTCAAGGTCATCCTTGAGCCACTCAAATCTAGTCCTGCTTCCACAACCAACTGCAAGTTTATCTAAAGTTCACTTTGCAAAGTATCACTGGTGTGTCAAAAGTTTTGAGCCTCAAAAATACTTTTAATTGACTGGTTGTCATGTGTCTTGCTCCCCTGTGAGTAAAGGAACCATGTTAAGATATAGTATAGTCATTATAGAACTCATGTCCATGGGGCAAAATGGAAAACTAAACAATATCATAATTATATATATATGTGAGTCATACAGAATATTTTTTTAAATAAAGCTTTTTATTTACAAAACATATGAGTGATTTTTCTACATTGACCTTTGCAAAAACTTTTTTTTCCCAAGCTTTTCCCCTCCTTCCCTCCATCCCCCACCCCTAGATGACAGGTAATTTAATACATGCTAAATAGGATAAATTATATGACAAATCCAATATATGTATACATATCTATACAGTTATCTTACTGCACAAGAAACATCAGATCTAGAAAGAGAAGAAGAAAAAACAACCTAAGAAGGAAAAGAAAATGCATGGAAATATTCACAGAAATCGTTAAAATGCTGTGTTGTGGTTCACACTCAGTTCCCACAGGCCTCTCTGGATGTATATGACTATCTTCATCGCTGAACAATAGGAACTGGTTTGAATCACATCATTGTTGAAGAGAACCATGTCCATCAGAATTGATCATCGTATAGTCTTGTTGCTGTGTATAATGTTCTCCTGGTTCTGCTGATTTCACTCAGCATCAGTTCATGCAAGTCTCTCCAGGCCTCTCTGAAATCCTCCTGTTGGTCATTTCTTACAGAACAATAATATTCCATAACATTCATATAGCAGGGGCAGCTAGGTGGCGCAGTGGTTAGAGCACCAGCCCTGAAGTCAGGAGGACCTGAGTTCAAATCTGGTCTCAGACACTTAACATTCCCTAGCTGTGTGACCCTGGGCAAGTCACTTAACCCCAATTGCCTCAGCAAACAGCAAAAAACATTCATATAGCATAATTTATTCAGCCATTCTCCAATTGATGGGCATCCTTTCAATTTCCAGTTTCTTGCCACTACAAAAAGGGCTGCCACAAACATTCTTGCACATGTGGGTCCCTTTCCCTCCTCTCAGATCTCTTTGGAATACAGGCCCAATAGAAACACTGCTGGGTAAAATGGTACGCACAATTTGATAACTTTTTGAGCATAGCTCCAAATTGCTCTCCAGAATGGTTGGATCTGTTCACAGTTCCACCAACAATGTATCAGTGTACCAGTTTTCCCACATCCCCTCCAACAGTTATCATTATCATTTCCTGTCATTTTAGCCAATCTGACAGGTGTGTAGTGGTATCTCAGAGTTGTCTTAATTTGCATTTCTCTGAACAATAGTGACTTGGAGCACCTTTTCATGTGACCAGAAATAGTTTGAATTTCTTCATCTGAAAATTGTCTGTTCATATCTTTTGACCATTTATCCATTGGAGAATGGCTTGAATTCTTATATATTTGAGTCAATTATGCAGAATATTTTATAAGATTTTTAAAGAAAGGCATGAATATATTTCAATAGAAACAAATAGTTAAAAAATTGTGAAAAACTTTGTGTCTCTTTCAAAGATATTGATAATAGATATTATTATGTATGTATATATAATAATTTTATATGCATTTTCAATAACATTTATTTTTAAAATTTTGTTCAGAATCTTTACAAAATTTATCATATGTTATAACAAGGAAGATATTCTTATTACTACTTTTAGAAAAAAAGATCATATTTATATGTTGCTTTTAAATTTCTAAGACACTTTCATACATTTTCTTATTTGATCTTCATAATAATTCAGAGAGGATGATCTGTATATATACACACATATGTGTGTGTATGTATGTGTGTATACACCAAAAAAAAATAGCATTTACTGGTATGCTAAAAAAAAAAAAAGAAAATGTGAACTTAAGATAGAAAAAATGGAGACCAAGAAATATTGCTTGAGTAGAGCAAAGAATAAATAAAAATAAAGATGATTTAAAAAGTAAGTGAAAATAAAACAGAGGGGCAAAGCAAACAGTCATTGAAAGAAAAAAAATCATATTTCTGAAAACAAGTATTTATTGACAATAGAGTTGATTCATCTGATCATAAAGTTTTAAAATCTTAGAAAGTCATTGAATTAAAAATCTGCAAACAAGTACAAAAGATGCAAATCAATGTTACTTATCATATAACAAAGATTTAAAAGAAAAAAATAACTAGCTCATGAATTTTTAATGTATTTTTAAAAATTAATGACAATTTTATGAATAAGTGAATGAATGAGTAGATGAATGGATAACAAAGAATTATTAAGGTGACACTGTGTAGAATATACTTTTTAAAATTCAAGGAATAAAAATAGAAAGATGGAGACAGTGGTTGTTTTCAAAGAGCTCACATTCTTATAAAGAGATCACGTATAGGGCACTACTGCTGACCCTGCCTAAAAAGTCCTATAGTACTTTGTGTAGGTAGCAAAGCAAATGAAATTCATCCCTGATACAGTGAGTGACTATGGAATCAAGACTTCTAGAGAGCTTCAATAACTCCCCATTAAGTAGAGCATAACAAACAAACTGCTGTTTTGCTTTTAAAGCACTTCACAATCTAGATTCAACCTTTACAGATTAATTTTACATTTTTCATTTTCACACATTCTACATTTCATCCCAATTGGCACATTTGCATTTCCATGTACATGTAATTCCATCTTTTATTCTTTTAACTTTGTATATCTAAAATTCATGTAAAAAACACTCTTATTTTCTCATTTCTACCTTTTATAATTTGCAGTTCCTTTCAAAATTAAACTTGGCCAGTATCTCTTCGATGAGTCTTTTTTCCTGCTCTAGCAAGTGGGTAACACAGTCCTTCCACTTCCTTTAAATTGCATTGCATAATGTTGGATCATCAGTATTCTTTTTGTTTATGCCTCATAAAAGTAATTTCCCTGATTTCAAGAAATATTACTTTGTTATTATTATTTTATCTCCTCAGAACTTGAGTGGAACAATTTCAGGTCCCCTCACATTTGTATGGGTATTCTCAGTGCCTAAAGTAATCCTTAACTTTTGTAATGTGACTAGTAATATGTCTAATAGTCGATTAACATAGCTTTGTTTATTGATTGGTTAATAACTGCTTATTGATTTAACTAGAACTACTAAATATGACATCATGAATAAAGACCTAAATAATTAGAGAGATATCAAATTTTCTTGATTGAGCTACTTCAAAAGGGTAAAAACAAGTTTATAACACTAATTACTATAAAATTGAATTGTAAGCTAAATTTACATTTTAAACCAATCTTGTGATTTCATTAGTAAAGATAACATTAATAAACAATAAAAATTGTTATATTATTTTAATGATTTGTCTGGAGAAGTTTAAATGAGGTATTAAATGATTTCAGAATCATGTAGCCAGTTCATAATAGGGATAGGTTTTGAATCCAGGTCTTCCTGAAATTAAATGCCTATTCTCTATTGACCACACGACAAATTATGACCTGATTCATAGCTTTATTGATTGTCACATTTTTAAAAAGTTATGAAGAAAATGTTAATATTTCAGATTAAATTTAAAAGTGTAATGTCATTTTTGGGGGGAGGAGGAATAAGAGGAGAGGAGAGTCAATAATTAAACATTTACCAGGTTTGAATTGTCTTAATTTTACTTCAATATTGTAGCACAGGGTCAAGCAGATAGCAACACATCATGAGTATTTCATTCATTCATTCAAATTCAAGATTTTCTAGTTTGTGACAGATTTCAAATTTGAACTTGTCTTCCTTGAATGATTTTATATAATGTTCTCATAGCTGTTTCAAAGTTTCTTTTTTCAAATAAATTCTTTATCATTCTTATTGGCAAAATATCACCTTCCTACCTTCATTACCAAATATATATATAAATATATATATATATATATGTTTTTTACTTGATCTCTCTTCACTTTATTTCATAACTCATAATCTACACATGTTTATATATCATCTACATATTCTTCTTCTAGGATGAGTTAGTCTATCTCTTTATAAGGGCCAGCTCCTCTACTTGTAATCTTCATTCCTAGTTATTTAGTCCTAGTTTGTTCCATCACTGTTTCTCAATCTCTTCCGTATTCATTTTCTCTTGAAATATTTCTCTCCTTCCAACAAATATATCAGGTCTTATCTCTCAAAACAAAAATAACAATTGATCGTGTCACAACTTTAAGCAAACATCCATATGAAGGGGGGAAAACAAGCATTTAATAATCAACTATGTACCAGACACTGTGTTGGGAGGTTTACAATGTAATTTTATTTTATCCTCACAACACTCTGTGAGATATGTGTTATTATTGTCCACATTGAGAGCTGAGGAAACTGAGGCAGATAAAGGCTAATGGAGTTGCCTAATATAATGCATAATGCAATAAAGATTTGAGGTTAAATTTGAATTCAAGCATTTCTGACTTCCTGACTAGTATTTTGTACAATATACTAAGTGCTTCAATATCTTTCTTTTTCTTCATGACTAAATTCAGTCTACAATCATTTATACTTGACAACTGTACTTTCTTACTATTAATTTCTTAACTTTTTGTAATGCGATTAGTAACCCGATTATATGAATTTAGTTAATATTAGAAATGAATTAACCTCCAAATCTAAAGATCTTTTCTTAATGCTCTTGGAATTTAGCTTCACTGCTTTTATTGGTAATAATTATTATTTCATTTTCACATAAAATCTCTGTCCCAGTTTTCCATGATACAACTCCCTCTCTCTCTCCCATCTTTTTCCTACTATTCTAATCATTCTCATTCTTAATTTTCTCTTTTGAATTAATTTCCCTGCTGTGCCCTTTCTGTCATCCCTATCATGCTTGTATCCTAGGGCACTATACTGAGTCTTTTCTCTTTAATTATTTTTACCATGATGACATCATCTACAACCAGGGATTCAAGTATCATTTGTATGTGGATGATTCTCAAATTTGTAGTCACAATAGGAACTACAATCCTAAATTACTAACTACTTTTACCTAAAGGTTTCCAGTGAACAAGAACTATAAAGTTAATAGAATGTAAGCTTCTAGAAGATAACTGTTCTTTTGTTTTTGTCTTTGTATCTCTTATGCCTAGAGTGGTGTCTGGCACATTACAGGTGCTTAGTATTCCCACACACTCCAGTGTCTATAGCCTGCTTCTTTTTCCTCCTACTCTAGTTTCTCAATTCCTTCTCTCCACTTCTTCCAATACATGGCCTTTTTCCTGCTGCCCTCCCTTTCTCATTCCCTCACTTTTTTTCATCTTCCTCCTTTGTTCCCTCACTCTCAACCATGTCAGGAACAAATTTGCATTATATAAAAACAGCTTTACATAGAAGTCTGCAGAACTGTCCACTTACATTAAACAACATACATAAAGATACATACACATACATACATATGTATAAACATATACACACACATGTGTATATATTCATATTTATATGTGATATTAATCAATGTTTGTTTTTCAAGAGTTGAGGAAGATATAAAGATATATAATACTTAGTCACTGTTTTCCCATCAATTATGACCAGAAGGCATAATAAGGCAAGGAATCACTGTACAAGATCACTGTACGTTAATATTAAAAGGAACTCAGAGTATATCTAGTTCAACTTGAGCTTCTACTAATGTGGCCTCTACAAAATAAAGAAAAAGTTCTGTTTGAAAACTCCAATTCACAATTGAATGAAACAATATATTAGAATATAAATGTTTGAGGAAAAAGAAATACTTCTTTTGAGTTTACAACAAAGAAAGGTCATTAAAACCGTGGCTACAAGTAGGTTCAAGGAGAAGGGAGTTTAGAAAGACAGATATTATAGATTAATCAAAATAAAATTTCACTAATTTCAAACTATCATTGTTTGACATACCAGAAAGAGATTTTAAGCAAAATTAACTATCATGTTCCATCTATTTGCATATCTTATAATTCACAAGTAATTATTGACCACCTAGGAATGAAGATTCTGGGGACAAAATAGAAACTTGAAAAGTCAAATGCAAAAAAGTTAAAAGTAATACTTAACTCAGTCATACATAGTAGGGTTTGGAAAACTTAGGGAAAAAGTAATATGTAATCATAAAAACCAAAAGGAATTAAAAGCACACTTTGAAATCTAATTATATATTTATAGCTAAGGAAAATAATGAGCAAAGACATTCTCCATAAATAACTTATTAAAGGATTACGGATTTAATTTTACATGGTTTATGTTTTTAAACATTCTTTCTTAATTTAGAAAAATGCTATTTATGTGTATCTCATAGTCATTATCATTTATACAGAAAGCAACTCTGCATTTTGATAGAGAAGATTTAAACATGATGCTAGGATCATTAAACTATCTTAGGAACAAATGTGTTTCCTAGAAAAAACATTTATCATAGTAGACTTCATTGATAGCCACAAGTAATTTATGGTTAAATGCAAGCTCATGTATTATAGCACCCAGGGAGGTTACAAACTTCCTGTTGCATGAAGGAAAGATTAATAGCTTCTAGAAAAACAGCCTAGAAAAGAAATTTGTAAATGAGCCAAGTACTAAGCACCTAAAAGCAATGAATTGGAGAAGTGGGAAAGTAAGAGGAAAAGTCCTATGAGAAATTCTATAGGTTGGGATTTGTGTCCACTGACAAAAGATTCATTTTATTAACCTGCATCCTGATTGATTTACTCAATTTTAAAAAAAGCTCATATTTAAGGTTGTAAAACACTTTACATATATTTTCTTATTTAATCATTATAATGACCTTTAAAGGTAGGTATTATTTTTTCCCCTTTGCAAAATGAGTAAACTAAGATTCAGAAAACTTATAATAACTATTCTTCATAATCATATTTCTGACATATTTCAAAGTACAATAATATGAAAATAGCAACTGGGTGGTTCAGTGGTTAGGATATTGGGCTTGAAGGCAGTATGACCTGAATTCAAATCTAGTCTCAGACAATTACTAACTTGCCTCTTAAATTCTGTTTGCCTTAAGTGACTGGAGAAGAAAGTGGTAAATCATTTCAGTGTCTTTGCCCAGAAAACTCCATGTGTAAATAATATTGCTCTGCTATGGTCCACATGGTCACAAAGAGTCAGACACTACTGAATGATTGAACAACAGAACAATAATAATTGTGTCTCAAAAGAGGTGAGTTTCCTGACATCCAAAACAATGAAATATTTGCTTCAGGATTTTATACTTCAAGAATGTTTGCTTTATGAGAATAAATACTCTTTTTTCTGATAGTTTACAATTTATTTGTTTCTTAATATGCAATTGATTGTTCAGTTATCTCACTTAGTAATGACCTAAGAGGATTTTCTCAGAAAAAAAATTACTGTATAAAGATTGTCATTTTTATCATTTGGTTGTCTTTTTTTTTTATTTCTAGGTTCTCAGCTATTCTTGAACTAAGTAAAGATAGCTGATGATAGCATGTGATGGCATGTGATAATAATCTATACTCATAGAACAATTTTACATGAAAAAAGGAATCCAAAACTAGGAACAAATAGAATTCTACATGTGAAGTAGCATCATAGTTACTAATCAGAATTTCTCCTCCCTTGATTTACCTAGAAGATATAATCTTGGCAGGCAAATTTAAAGGCTGTTCCTCAAATTGAATCAGCTGGGAGTCTGAACATTAGCTGTGGCAAGTCAAGAAGGCCATTTCATTTAGACACTTGGGGGACAAGTTCCATGTTTGATTCAGTGCTGGTAGTAATGGAGATGAAAAGGAAATAAATTATTTTTATAGTCTGAGAATAGAAAGGAGAGTGAATGGAAGTGATGTTTTCAAAATGAATTTATGTTACCAGAGAGACCCACTTATTAGAAGAGGTAGAATGCAATGTTCAGAGATATTGGTTAAAAGCAGTCTAGAAGCAGACAAAATATCAATGTGCATGAAATTGATAGGATGCCTTTTTCGCTTGTTGTAAACGCTATGTTTTATAATAGCTAATGTTCCTATAATGGTTTATAGTTTCCAAGCACTTTTCTCAAAAGAATCAAGTTAGCTAAATCACATAATAGTCTTTTCAATGCTCAGATGGGAAAAACAAAGAGATTCAGAAATGGCAAATAACTTACACATGGTCACAAAGCTTGTCCAATAGAACTAGATATCCAATATAAATCTTATGACTTACTATCCCAACACGCTGTATAATATATAGCACTTCTCATGAATCAGTTGGTCTCATTTGAAGTACTGTTGGTAATTTTCTGTATTTAATACACAAGAACACTTAGCAATTAGTTTGCATTTCATACTACAAATAATTAAATCCTTTGATTCAATCTAATGAGTATTTATTAAGCACTTATTTTCCTATTTATGTTATATAGAATTATGTTACGATATACATAAATTTTGATAAAAACATTCATTATCATAAAGTTTAGAGCCTAAAGGGGAAAATTTCACATATACATCCATAATATTCTACAAAATAATGCATAAAGACATTAGATAAATTCAGCACAGTGCATACAGGATCAGTCAGTCAGTAAACATTTAGTTAGTGTTACTATGTGCCTAATTCTGCTAAGCTCTAGTTCAAATAAGATCTTCATGAAGAGGTGGCATTTGTGTTATAGAGTCGCAGACAATAAGAATGCTCAACTTGGAATCAGAGTGACATCAGTTCAAATCATACCTCATATACTTACTAGCTGTGTGTTCCTTATCAAGTCAAAGTCTTTCAGCCTTAGCTTTCTTATCTTTAAAATAGGATGTATCACTTCCTCATAGGATTATTTTGAGGATCAAATGTAATAACATGAACTTATAATGCCATATAAATTCTAAATATTATTATAGTTTAATGTTGAGTGATTGTTCAACAAGTATGGATGGATGTTATATGAATCTTTTTTGAATAAGAAAGAGGGTTAATAGCATGAAAGCTTCTAAATCAGGAGCATACATGCAGCCCAGTTTAACTAAATCATGGACTGCAACAAGGTGACAGAAGGCATACAATACTGGGTCTGGAGTTGGGAAACAGCTCAAATTTAATCTCAGATACTTGCTAGCTTTTGACTTTGGAAAAATCCGATTACTTTTGTTTGCCTCAGTTTCTTCAAATATAAAATGGGAGTAATAATGGCATCTAAGTGTTGTTATGAATATAAACTGAAATAATATTTGTAAAATGATTAGCCTAATTCTTGGCATGTAATAAGGGCTTAATAGATGCTCACTCCATTCAACTTGCCTACCTGAGGAGAAAAGAATGGTTAATAAAAATAATTAAAAAAAGGTTTACATGACTTTATTGAAGGTCTTGAACACCAGGCATTAGGACTGGAACTTGTAGGAAATTGTAAAAGGAACTTAAGGAATGACATGATCTCTGGATGATCAAATTATCAAGTTTAGGAAATGCATGGTTTAGAATTGGGGAGGAAATGTATCTAGAGGAAACTGAAAAGAGAACAAAACAATTTTCCAGGCAAATAATAATGACAGTCAATACTACAAAGTTGACAAAATTGAGTGGAAGAGAGATTTGAAGAGATTTTGGGGCTTGGAAAACAAACAAACAAAATACAACATGAACTAGAAAGGAAAAGGAGGAGGGAAAATAATACTAAAGTTTCAATCACAGGCCCTAGGTTAATGGAAGAGCTACTAAAGAAATGGGTAGACAGTTTGAAAAAAAATTGGAGAAAATCCAATATGTTAAATTTAAATGCCAATATATCTGTCCATTTAGACAAACCCTGTAGATAATCCTGAGCTTGAAAAAGATGACAGACCAATTTTTTGATGAGAATCACCAGATTTATGATTTCATTGATAATCAGAGCATCCAGATGAGCAAATTTCTTGTACCAATGCAGGCTACCACCTTCTTAAAAACTTTTAATCTTAGAAAGTTGGTAGAGAATTGAAAAGTTATGACTTGCCCAGAATTTTTCCATCATTTGACAGAGATTAAACTTAAATTTAGTGCTTGCTGAAAGCAAGTCCTGTTGTCTATCAATTACTCCACATTGATATTATAACTCAAAGATAGCTCTTGCTGATTTAACTGAAATATACTTTAAGAACCCCTAGATAGCACTACAACCCCAATGCAGGCTACCATCTTCTTGATAACTTTTAATCTTAGAAAGATGCTTAGAGAATTGAAAGGTTATGACTTGCCCAGAGTCTTTCCATCATTTGACAGAGACTATACTTAAATTTAGTTCTTCCCGGAAACAAGTCCAGTTCTCCATCAATTTCTTCCCATTAATATTGTAAATCAAAGTAGCTCTTGCTGATTTAATTGAAATATATTTAAAAGACCCACAGAGAGCACTTTTGATCAATAGATGTAGTCACTGATAATAGCATAAACATTTTCTCCAATAAATAAATCAATTATAGAGAGAACTCAAAATATTTCTTTCCATAAGTTCATTAACTTCTCAGGAAGAAACTTCCCAGGAAGCACAGTTCCAAGTATTCCATCCAACATTGACTAACAGTGAAATGTATATGGAAAAAAAAAAAAAAAACATCTGAACAGTGCAGTTAGCACATGCTATTCAATTATATATGGAAAAGCTAAAATATAGCACTAGCAGAATCTTACCTTGAAATAATCTAATATGTTTCATGGTACTCACTGGGCATATTTACAAATTAAATGTAAATCATTTATGAAGATATTTTTACTGTTCCTATTTCAAATACTCAGATGGAAATGAGTTTACTCAAATTAACACTAGTTCCATGATTATATTAACTGCAATTTCTGGTTTATCTTCATCTTCCTAGGGAGAATAATAGGAGGGATTAAAACTTTTATGGGAAACTACACAGAGTAGCAAACATTCCAGATCAAAGGTTGTAGAGGGTTAAAACAGTCAGTGTATAAGATAGTAGAAGATAGATATGAAGCCATTCTCTTTTCTGGGAGAATGAACAATTCTCTCTAGATTTTTTTCCTTCCTTCCTTCCTTCCTTCCTTCCTTCCTTCCTT
>JAJPUD010003796.1:120631-133811 GCA_023553655.1 Myrmecobius fasciatus
CTTTCTTTCTTCCTTCCTTTCTCCTTTCCTTTCCTCCTTCCTTTTTCCTTCTTTTTTTCCTTCCTTCCTTCTTTTTTCCTTCTTTCTTTCCTTCCTTCCTTCCTTTATTTTTCTTTTCTTTTTTTAATAATAGCTTTTGATTTTCAAGATATATGCAAAGATAGTTTTTAACATTCACCCTTGCAAAACCTTGTGTTTCAAATTTTTTCTCTCTCCCTTTTCTCACCCTCTCCATTAGACAGCAAGTAATCCAATATATGTTAAATATATACAATTCAATAATACATATTTCCATATTTATCATGCTTCACAAGAAAAATCAGGTCAAAAAGAAAAAAATGAGAATGAGGAAAAAAAAGCAAGCAACAATAAAAATGATGAAAATATTCTGCTGTGATCCACATTGGGTTTCAACAATCCTCTTTCTGGATGCAGATGCCTCTCTCCATCACAATTCTATTGGAATTGGCCTGAATCTTTCTGTTTTATTTTCATCTTGGTCCATGGGTGTGAAGCTTGAAGGGGAAGGGTGATCTTTAAAACTATGAGTTCACTTCTATCATCTCACAGTTGAGAAAACAAAGATACTTCCTTACACATGTAGTCTTTTTTTTCAGTTGTTTCAAAGAATAACAGTAAATGAAAAGTAATAGTAAAACTGGATTAAGAAACAGGTATTTTGTTTCATTATTTTTTTTAGTATTCAATGAGAAATATTGGCAACTTTCCATAAGAAGTGAAGAATTATCAGAGGTCACAATATCTGCTTCTCTGACAGAGGAATGAGACTTCCTTAATTAAAGAAAATCATTTAGTAGAATTATAATAATTTCACTAAAGACTTTATCATCCTTTTTAATATGTTCCTTATTGACTACCTTTATAAAAATGTCCATTATATATGTATATAAAGATATAATTTCATTATATTTCATATAATTACATGCAAAAAAGTTAACAATTTTTAAAATTCCAAATTCTTTCTTTTTTTCCCATCCCTGACCTTAACTTGAGAAGCCATTCTCCAATTAATAGGTATTCCCTCAATTTCCAATTCTTTGCCAGCACAATAAGAGCTGCTATTAATATTTTTTTTGTAAAGACAGGCACTTTCTATTTCTTCCTATAACTGGCTTAAATTCTTCTCTAGGAATCTGGCTGTTCTATCGCTTGGTTCATACACAATTAGTATCATTACTAACTCAGTATTTACAGTACCCTTTATCAAGATATACTTTTCTTCATTATCTCTTTTAAGAAGATTTATTTTTACTTTTGCTTTATTTGAGATCAGAATTGATCCCCCTGTTTTTTGTTTTTGTTTTTGTTTTTTTACTTCAGCTGAAGCATAATAAATTCTATTCCATCCTTTTACTTTTACTCAGTATGTGTCTCTGTGACAAATGTGTTTCTTGTAAACAACATATTGTTGGATTCTGTTTTTTAATCTACTCTGCTATTCAATTTTGTTTTATGGGAAAGTTCATCCCATTCACATTCACAGTTATGATTATCAGCTCTGTATTTGCCTCTACTCTATTTTCTTCCCTGTATATGCTTTTATTCTCTTTCCACCCTATCCTTAGTCATTTTTTTAACCCATTCCACCCATTACCTTATCTCCTATTGCCCCTCCCCTCCTCTCAGTGATATATTTTTTTAAACCCACTCCATGCACTACCTTGTCTAATACCCTTTTCTCCCTACTTTTACCTTTTCTCCTAGTGTTTCTGTCTTCCCTTCTATTCTACCCCTCCCTTTTCTTTCCTCTTTTTTTCCTACTTCTTTATAGGATTAGTTAATTTCTATACAAAACTGAATGTCTGTCCCAGTTATAGATACAGTTCTCAAGAATTACAAATGTCATTTTGCCATCTAGTAATGTAAAGAGTTTAATCTTTAAATAATACATAATTTCCTCTGTTTATCTTTCTATGCTTATCTTGAGTCCTGTGTTTGTAAATTAAATTTTTCTCTCTCTCTCTCTTTTTTAATAGAAATGACTGAAAATCTTTTTCTTCATTGAAGCTCCATCACCTTTCCTGAAAAATGATGCTGAGTCTTGCTAGGTAGTTAATTCTTGGTTGTAACCATAGGTCCTTTGCCTTCTGGAATATGGCACTTCAGGCCTTCATATCTTTTACTGTAAAAACTACCAGATATGGATAATCCTGACTGTTGCCCCTTTATATTTGAATTGTTTTTGTCTGGAAACTTGCAGTATTTTTTTCCTTCAGATTGTAGTTCTGGAGTTTAGCAGCAATTTTCCTTGGGGTTTTCCTTGTGCAATTGCTTTCCAAAGGTGAAAATACATAGATACTTTAAATCAGTATTCCCCAATCTATTTCTAGAATATTGGGGCAGTTTTTTTTTCTTTTTTCTTTCATTTTTTTATTAAAGCTTTTTATTTTCAAAACATTTTTATGGATAATTCTTCAACATTGACCCTTACAAAACTTTCTGTTACAAATTTCCCCCCCTAATCCCCACCCCTCCCCTAGGCGGCAGGAAATCCACTACATGTTAATTATGTTAAAATACTTGACAAATCGAATATATATATATACATATTTCCACACATCATTCTTGTGCAAGAAAAATCATTATCTACAAGAAAAAAATCAGAAAAAGGAAACACAATGCAAGCAAATATCGATAGAGAACATGAAAATATTATGTTGTGATCCACATTTCATATCCTTCTCTCTGGGTGTATATGGCTTTCTTCACTGAACAAGTGGAACTGTTTTGAAAAATTTCAATGTTGAAGAGAGCCATGTCCATCAGAATTGATCATCATATAGTATTGTTGTTGCTGTGTATAATGATCTCCTGGTTCTGCTCATTTTGCTCAACATCACTTCATGCAAGTCTCTCTAGGCCTCACTGAAATCATCCTGCTGGTCGTTTCTTAGAGAACAATAATATTCCATAACATTCATATACCATAATTTATTCAGCCATTCTCCAATTGATGGGCATCTATTCAGTTTCCAGTTTCTAGCCAATAAAAAAGGTCTGCCACAAACATTTTTGCACATGTGGGTCCCTTTCCCTCCTTTAAGATCTCTTTGGGATATAAGCTCAATAGAAACACTGCTGGGTCAAATGGTATGCACAGTTTGATCACTTTTTGAGCATAGTTCCAAATTGCTCTCCTGAATGGTTGGATCCTTTCACAGTTCCACCAACAATGTATGAGTCTCTCAGCTTTCCCACATCCTTGCCAACATTCATCATTATCATTTCCTGTTATTTTAGCCAATCTGACAGACAACTCAGAGTTGTCTTAATTTGCAGGCAGTTTTCCTTAATAATCTCTTGAAGAATGCTGTCCAGGCTCTTTTTTGGTCATGACCTTCAGGTAAGCCAATAATTTTTATATTATTTCTTCTTGATATATTTTCCAGGTCAGCTATTTTTCTAATTAGGTATTTCGCATTTTTTTCCATTTATTCATTCTTCTTAGTTTGTTTCACTGATTCTTGTTATCTCAAGAAGTCACTGGCTTCCATTTGCCCTGTTCTAGTTTTTTAATGTGTGATTTTCTTCAGTTACCTTATGTATCTTTTTTCCATTTAGTTAATTCTACTTAAAGAGTTTTCTTCAGACAATTTTCCCCTTCCTTTTCTAAGTTGTTGATTCTCTCATGCATACCTCTCATTTCCTTTCTCAGTTTTGCTTTTGCCTCTCTTATTTGCCTCATTTCTGAGCTCTTCCAAGAAGCTTCTTTGGGCTTGAGGTCTATTCATAGCACTCTTTGAGATTTCTTCTGTAGACATTTTGTCCTTATCTGAGTTTGTGTTTCAGCCTTCTCTATCAACATGACAATCAACCAATCAACATTATCTCTTGAACTTCCTGTACACCTCTCTATTTCTATTTTGGTAATAATCTCATTTATTATTCATTGATATGACAAGTACATTTTCTTACGATATCACCCTTTTTCTGTTCATCATTTATAACATTTGACCTTGTCTTGGTATATTGTATGAAATTTTGTTATGTGCCTATTTCTGCCAAACTTCTTTCCACATTTTCCAACACTTTTTTTTCAAAAAATGAATTATTTTCTAAAAATCTAGATTTTTAGAGTTTAGTAAACATTAGATCACAATGGTCATGTACTATAATCTATCTCACTGGACAACACTTTATTTCTTAATCAGCACCAGATTGTTTATTTTCTTTTTTTCCAGCCGTATAAAATACTTCTTTGGTATGGTTGGTATGAAACTGAATAAGTAAATTGACTTAGATAGAACTGTCATTTTTATTATATTGGCTCAGCTGACCATTAGCTATTAAGATTTTCCTTTTGTTTAGATCTTTATTTGTATGAAAAGTGTTTTATAAATGTTTTTATATTGTCTCTAGGTTGATCTTTTCAATTACATTTCCAAGTTTTTTAAATCATCTGCAGGAAGTTTAAATGGAATTTCTCTTTCTATTTCTTCTTGTAGGTCTGTCCCTCCCCTACCTTTTTTTGGGGGGGTGCATAGAAATGCTGATGAGTTGTGGGAGTTAATTTTATATCATGAAAGTGTGATGCTGTTCATTATTCTAACTGGTTTTTTGTTAAGTTCCTTCACTAGTATACTTTTACTGGTGCTTTCCTCCTTCAACTTTTGTTTTCTTTCAAATATGCAATACTATGTCATTTGGAAAATATAAGTTTAATATTACTTTTACTTTATTACTAGTACTTTATTAATAGTGTTACTATTACTTTATTGTCTATAGTTACCTTTAATGATATATATTTTCCATACATATTCCTTTTAATTAACTTTGAGATCATGATTGCTTTCCCTGTGCACTTTCCTCTTCTCTCTCTGTCTTTCTCTGTCACTCTCTGTCTCTGTCTCTCTCTCTGTCTCTCTCTCTTATTCTCTCTCTTTCTCTTTTAGCTAAAGCATAATATATTCTGCTCTAGCCCCTATTGTTGGCTTCTAATTTTTAACTCATTCTTCCATCCACTTCCATTTTATGGGTGAATTCATCCCATTCCCATTCACAGTTATGATTATTAACTACATTTTACTTCATTCTATTTTCCTCCATTTATCATTCTCTCTATTTTCTCTCCTTTCTTTAATCATTTTCTCTTTCCCTTATTCCCTTCTCCTCCTACTTCATTGTTAGGTAAAATAGATTTATATTCTATTCTACCAAATAAGTACACAAACATACATGAAACACACACACACACACAAACCAAGAGCAAAACAACAAAACACATATACATACACACACAAACCAATTTCAACCAATTTATATAGGAATATTCAAGAATCTCTCTAACCCATTTCCACCCCCTGCCATCATTTTTCTCTTCACTATAAGCTCTTTCTTGTGCATCATTTTTATGTGAGATCATTTTGCTTATTATTCATTCTTTTCTGCTTCTCTCAGGTTATCCCATTTTCTTGTCTATACATGATTTTTCATGTCATCCCAACATAATCAATAAACTCCACCTTCTTTCCTTATAGAATCATAACTGCCCTAACAATTTTGAAGTCCTTGCAAGATACATATATCTTCTTCCCATACAAAAAGTTTATAGTTTAAATTTATTGTGTCCCTTATGATTTCCTTTTTATACTTATCTTTTTATGTTACTCTTAAGTCTTGTATTTGCAAGTCTGATCCCTGCAACAACCTCTCTGACTCACCTTGCAGCCTCCAATTGTGCCATCATCTTCCCAAAACAGACAAACCTACCAAAAAATACTTAATTGATTTCCTACTCACTACTAGGTGAAATACGATTACCTTAGTTCAGAATACCACAGTTTCAACTTTTCTATGTTTACTTCACTTTGTACCCACTATTTTCCAGAGAAATCAGACTGGTAACTATTATTCCATGTTGTCTCGATCCCTCCTAGCTTCATGCATTCATTCAGGCTCTCTCCTTCTACTTCTGCAATGCAGTCTGTCCAAGTGATAACCTATCAAAAATATTGTTCTCTTTTAAGGTCCTCAAATGACCACTTAATGTTTCCAAGTTAAAACTTGTTTTCAACATTTGAAAATGTGGCTTCAATCAAGAATCAAGCATCTACCACAGCTCAAGAATTGTCCTAATTTCTCAAGTGAAAAGGACAAATATAAAATTCTCTCTTGTGTCAAGGAATTAGTTTTCTAATTAAGGAAGCATCTTATAAATACATACATATACATATCTTTATTTATACATATGTATATATATTTCCTCACATGCATGTGTTTATGTGTGAATATATATATGAATGAATACAGAAGGATAGGTAGAATAGATCAATAGATGGATAGATAGACAGAAAGACAGATAGATAGAAAGATAGATAGATAGATAGATAGATAGATAGATAGATAGATAGATAGATAGATAGATATGTCAGGTTGAGGAAACAGGAAATGAACAACCGGGGGAGTATCAGACAAGAAAAGCTTCAAGTTGAACATAGTACTGGAGGAAAAATTTGAATGGAAGAAGAGATTCCAAAAATTCCATGAGAGCATTCTAGTAGGGGGAAACACCTAATATAAAGGCAAAGAGATGGGAATTGTAGTATACAATGTAAAGAACAAAGTCAGTATAGTTGGAACTTTTATAGAGAAATATTGTTTAAGAACAGAACTGCAAGAGGGATTCAAATTGTGAACAGCTTCATATATTTCAATCTCAAGGTGACTCAGGAAGTCACTGAAGTTTACTAATTAGGAATGTGACATGACTAGATCAGAAAATTGAGGATCACTTTGTTATCTGTGCTAATAATGGCTCTGATTCATGCCCTTGCAGTCTTATTTCACATTTTTCAACAGTATTGTGGTATGATTAAACCTCTGCATTTGGAATATTATTGAGCAGAGGAGTAAATGAAAATAGGGTTTTCAATTAGGAAACTGTAATTCATTGTCTTTTCCCACTGTAAAGTTCTTAATAACAGAGCTTATTCAGTTTTAATCTTATGTGCCAAATATAGACTAACATCTGCTATATGTTTCTATGCTTAATAAATGTTTATTGAGCAAATAAATGAAGACCCAGCTCATATGCTATTATCTTTAGGAAATTAATTCAGATTCAAATAATTCCCCATATTTTATCAGTCTTCCATTACTTTTACCCCATTATGCCTTACACAATACATATTTGTGGGGATGCATCATCACCTGAGATTCCAAGTCCCTCAAAGTTAAGGAATATGTCCCTCCCACAATTCTTGTATGTCCAAAATATACAGGCAAATTATTTTTCTTTGTTGGATCACCTGGTTTTTGAGAAAAGTTGTTTTTTGTTTTAAATGGAATCAAAAATATTTGACTCAAACTGCTCATCCTCTGATCTATATTTCAGCCACTTTTCATACCAGTAAATATTTTCATGAGTTAATATGACAATATGACTAAATGATAATTTAATTTAATTGTTAGCTCAAACTTTGACTTACATCCTCAGACAACAACAAACATATTTTAGTATCATTCCTATCTTTAAAGTTTTTACAACTTTATATTTTGTAATAATTCACTGAAAACACTTTGGTTTCATCTTTCTTCATTTTTCTGATTTTGTCTCACAGAAGCTAGAGATTTTTAATATTTTACTTTCTACTGCAATAAAACTCCCTTTTCTCATCTGCTTTCCAGATAATTTAAGATGTTTAGGTTAAAACATATGGCCCTTGTCAGAATTTGTTAGATGTACTAGAAAGTTTAATATAAATATTTCTTAGTGCTGTTGAAAGAAGTTCTCTTTAGTGATAGATTTTATCAAAGAAATAGAGCAGTCCTCCATTTGACCTAATAAGTTGAAGTGTGTAATTTACTGCCCATTAATCAACATGAAAAGGTTAGTGTGAAATAGATCTTATTAGGACCCTTTGACAGAAAGAGACCATTTCCTGGGAGTTGAGGATAAAAGATGAAAAAATGATATTAAAATAAGAAATGATTTGTGGTTTATGGTATCTATCTTTGACTTTAGGTGAGAAAGTGAAAGTTGATGTTAAAAGATCAAGTGCTAGTATAAATGAGCATTAAATTCATGGAAAACAGATTCTTTGATTTAAAAGGGGCTTTGGAGAGTATACATTTTAAATCTCCATGTAAAGCAATAGTCAAATGACTTCTTAATTCTTGGAATATTTCAATTCTTCAATAATACTAATGACTGCTCATACTGATTTTGGAAGGTATAAAGAAGGGTTCCATATTGTTTTGGTTTTCTCTAAAAGCAAATTAGATAATTAGGTTATTATTATCTGGTAAGTTTGATAATAAGAAGGAAAATTCAAAGTAAAATAAAAAGAGAAATCATGTCCTTTCACCCACCTTTGGAATTCTTTGAACAAAACTGATTATTTCCTAATTTTACTCTGTATCTTTCATGGAACAAAGAATAGATCAGCTTCAAAAGAAAAAAATATTTAAGGGAATGAAAAGCTATTTGATTCCTAGAAAAGTGTTCATCTTTTAAGTCTTCTATTATGCCATAGACTAGGTTTTCTTGACTCAAGACAATAGATTAATTGGTCTTGAGTGCCATGGCTCATCTCCTTTGTTTTTTGGAGTATCCAAATGTAATTTTTAAAATAAAAAGCAAAAGATAGTGACATGATTGTAGTAGCAGTTGTGCATATCTTGTGCAATTCTTAGTGTGGTTCCTTATTTTATTGGTTTTTGTTGTTTCAGTTTTGTCATATACTTTGTGACCCCATTTGGTGTTTCCACAACAAAGATACTGACATAGTTCGCCATATCCTTTTCCATATCATTATATAGATGAGTAATTGAGATAAATACGGTAAAGTGGCTTGCTCAGGGTCACATAGAGAATAAACATCAGAGAAGCTGAATTTGAACTAAGGGTTCCCTGACTCCTGGCCTGGTGCCCTATCTATCACATCACTTTAGGTGCATTGGATTTTACCTTCTCTCTTTCTGACTAGTTGAAGTGTTTTTTGGTTTGGTGTAGTTTTTCCTTAGTATCCTGGATTTTGGCTGTATTATTCCAAGTTGTTTTCAGGATTTGGGAGTGTTTTTTGGGGGGAACTAAATGAGACATTCTTTTCCTTTTCATGCAGTCCCCTGATTTTAACAGATTTAGGTTATTTTCTTCCTTCCTTCCTTTTTTTCTCCCTTCATTTCTTTTTCAATTTAGTATTTAGATTTTGTTTAGTTACTCATGCTTTCTATGGGGTACAATGATTCTTAAATTATATTATCCCAAATTCTTTTGCAGGTCAGTTATTTAGGGAAAAGAAGAAAAATATAAGAGAAAGTCTGTCCTTCTTTTGCCGTTGTTTAGTATGTCTTGTTGTCTGATGGCATTATGCTTGTTCAAACACAACTGACTCTTCATGACCTCATTTTGGGGGTTTTCTTGGCAAAAGTACTAGAATGGTCATTTACTTTTCTAATTAATTTTATAGCTAAGAAAACTGGGACAAACAAGTTTGAGTGACTTGCTTGAGGTAACGAAATAGGTATTTGAGGCTACAATTCAACTCAGGTCTTCCTGAATTCAAATCCAACATTCTAATCAGTGGACCATCTAGATGCTCCATAAATTATGTTTTCTCTATTCTGTTTTTCTGTGATTTCTCTATTTGTGAAAGATTTTCTACCTTATATTCTAAGGTATTTATTCTTTTGTCAATTACTTCCTTCCTTCTAGTCTGATTCAATATCAATTTCTCTCTGTGCATATATATATATATATATATATATATATATATATACACACACACACATATGTATGTGTATATATGTATATGTATAAGTATATATTTGCATGTATATATGCACAAGAAATTAAGTTATATATGTATATATATATATATATATAATATCTACAAAATTTCATTTCTTCCATCCAAAATTGGTTTTGGGTAAACAATTTTTCTTTTTTTTCTTTTGAGGCTTTACTTTTTACTTCTGATATATTACTCTCTTTTTGTGAGTTTAAAACTGGTGTTTCTCTTAAATCCTAATATTCATTTTGTTCACTGTTTTCTTCTGTTTACTAATATTTGCAGCTTTAATTTAAAAAAAAGTCTTACCTAAGCAATTTACAATATGATGCTCTCAGCCAGAGCTTCTCATTACAAATTAGTAGAAAACCCAAAAAGAATATCAAAGTGGATGAAGTTTGTTTTAGATAAAACTTCTTTGAGTAGTGAATCTTTTTAATGATGGCTTCATACTTAAGTCTCTGGACTTATCCATATCCTTACAAATATCCTTCTGATCCCAAGCTACTTTTACCTTGAGACCTTCTCCTGAAAATGAGTTTATTTTGGCCTAAACAATCATTTTGTGAGGGCTCCAGGAAAAAATGATTTCAGTCTCAGCTCTATTATTCTTTCCAAACTTTTGTATCTCCTTCTCCAGCACAATTATTCTTTTTCCTTCCATTCCTTCCACTCCTGCTTTCCAGCTTCTTCTTATGGCTTATCTTCATCCATTACAAGGTAGATATATTGAAGGAAAAGATTCTCTTTTTTGCTTATATCTGTATTTCCAATACCTATTACAGTTACTGGAAGATAGCATGTGCTTAGCAAATATGATCTATCTAAAACACATTATTTGTTTATCAGATTTTTAAATAAGAGCTTCATGTAAAAATTAGTGGTTGAAAAGAATTCAAAAAAAAAAAGTAAGAACAGGTAAAATCTGCCAGCAAGAAACTGAAAAGAGTAAGAAGAAAAAAAATTCCAAGCCTCTCATTTCCTCCCTGTCCCCACATCAGCTGAAATCTTGAGAAGTGATTTTATGTGCTTTTTGTCTAAAGGGCCCATAGCTTCCCTGTTTCTAACAGTGTCCTCACCCACAATTACAACAATAGCGGGAAGTATTTTGTAGGATTATTATAATGAAAAGACTTAATAAATCCTAAAGCTTAATACAAATATCAATTTATAATTTGTATGGAAATATAGTTTGTCTTTGGTCAATAGTGTTTACAAAGTACATTAACAAGCTGAGGTGGTTCCAAAGAAAAATCATGAGGATGATATAATGTAACTCAAATCATGTCATATAACAGTTAGTTGACAGAATAGATGTTATTGGGGGGCAGAGCCAAGATGGCGGAATGCAGACAGGACTCTTTGTGAGCTCCTCTAATCGTCCCTCAAACCAAGAATAGTTCAAGCTTCTGAACTGATTCTGGACGGAAAGTTCCCTCAAATACTTGGAGTACAACACATTTCCATAAAAAATTATCTTGGAAGAACTCCAGAGCAAGTCTGTTTCAGACAGGCAGGGGATCAGGCCGCTTGATGAGCTCAGGTGGCTGCGTACAGCCGGGCTGGGAGACCAGAGCTTGGCACAGAGCATGATGGATTTTAGACACCCGGGAAGTGTGGCCCAAGTGTCTCTCAGGGGCTTGGAAAAAGAAAACCATTCACTAAAAAACAAATTTGGTAAAATGGAAAAAGAATGCAAAGAACAAAAAAATTCAATTGGCCACTTACAAAAGGATCTAAAAAAGGTAACTGAAGAAAATAATACTTTAAAAATTAAAATTGAACAAATAGAAGTGAATGACTAAATAAGACTTCAAGAATCAGTCAAACTAAAATTTTTAAAAAATGAAAAAATAGAAGAAAATATGAAATATCTCCTGGGAAAAAAACAACTGACTTGGAAAACAGATCTAGGAGAGACAATCTAAGGATTATTGGACTCCCTGAAAGCCACAATTGAAAAAAAAAAGAACTTAGATGCTATCTTCCAGGAAATAATGAAAGAAAACTGCCCTGATCTTTTAGAATCAGAAGGCAAAATCGGCATTGAAATAATTCACCTATCACCTCCTGAAAGAGACCCCAAAATTAAAACCCCAAGGAATGTTGTGGCCAAATTTCAAGACTATCATACCAAGGAAAAGATATTGCAAGCAGCTAGAAAGAAACCTTTCAAATACTGAGGAACTGTAATTAGAATCACACAAGATTTGTCAGCTTCCACATTAAAGGATCAAAGGGCCTGGCACCAGATATTCTGAAAGGCAAAGAAATTTGGATTACAGCTAAGAATGAGTTAGCCGGCTAGAATGAGCATCATCTTCCATGGAAGAAGATGGTCATTCAATGATACAGGAGAATTTCACCTATTTCTAATGAAAAGACCAGATCTGAACAAAAAATTTGACCTCCAAACACAGAACTCAAGAGAAGCATAAAAAGGTAAAAAAAGGAAGAACTATATTTCTATTATGGGTATACTCAAAGAATGAGGGTATAATTTGATTTTACTCTGATAATAATGGAAAAGAAATTAGAGGTGGAAAGGCTATCACATTGGAAAAAGATGGGAAAGGAAGTAAAATAAAGTATGAAAAAGGAAGTAAAAATAAGGTAAAAATCTCATGAAGAAGCATAGAAAATCTAATATAATTGAGGGAAAGGAGGGAGGGGAATGAGAATTGTATTAATCTTACTCTTATCAGGTTGGGCTCTAAAAGAGTATATCAGACACATTTGGTTTAACAGAAAAACTTGTCCCTCCTTATAGGGAAGTAGGAGGGAAAGGAGGAAAAGAAAGGGATAGACTAATAGAAGGGAAAATAGAAAAATTAGGGGGAAAGTGTAAAAAAGAGGGAAGGGTTTTAAAGGAGGGAGGACTGTTCGGGGGAGATGGTCATCAAAAACAAAATGAGTGTTATTTTGCCTGTGGAGGAAAATATTTTTGGGAAAATTGTGCCTGTCCTTCAGTATTCAACAGGTTGTCATATTGAAAAGGAATTTTAACAGTTCTGCTTGGTCCTAAAATTAAGAAACAAGTGAGTAGGGAAAAGTTAAAGAGTGAAGTAATGTTCTCAATATAAGGAATATTATGTTAACCATTAGAATTTTCCAAAAAGAAAAAAAGATGTGATGCCTAGAAACAAACTCAAAGAGAGGTTGTCAAGAGCAGATATTTGACCACTTGTCAGAGATCTTGTCAACAGCATTCATAATATGAATGAGAATTAGATTAGATGACCTCTGAAATTCTTTCCAAGGCGGAGGTTTTATGACTATATAGAGAGGTAATACATAACATTATATAAAAATTTAGTTACTGAGATAGACTTCTTTTCATGTTTTAGGCAAAGAGAAAGAGAGAGAGAGAGAAAGAGAGAGAGAGAGAGAGAGAGAGAGAGAGAGAGAGAGAGAGAGAGAGAGAGGAA
>JAJPUD010003796.1:133911-149491 GCA_023553655.1 Myrmecobius fasciatus
GAGAGAGAGAGAGAGAGAGAGAGAGAGAGAGAGAGAGAGAGAGAGGGTTAAAATGTTCTTAGATCATGCTCACTTACCATGTTTGCAACCACTCCTTTAAAATCTGCTTAGCAGCACCATCTAGCTTGAAGACAAAGAAGATTTGAGTTTGAAACCTAACTCAGATGCTTATTAATTGTATAATACAGGACAAATCATTTAAATTTACTCAGGCTCATTTTTCTAATTAATAAAATGGGATAATAATAGTATCAGTATCCTATGATTGTTGTGAGGAACATATGTAATAACATAAATAAAATGTTTACAACTTTTTAAAACTTTACCTTTCAACTTTGAAGCTAATTTTTTTTAAATTTATCATAGGAAATATACATTATAATTTCTTTAATATTAAAGTGCTGTCTTCAGATATTTTTTAAGAAAATATCATTGAGGTATATTTTTATATTTTATTGATAAATTTTGTTAATACAATAATTTCATTACTAAATATATTCTTCTGTTTCCTGTAAAGCAAAATATCTTTTGCTGCAATGAAGGAAAAAAGGGGGAAAATCAGCAAAGCTAACCAATATAAAAACCTGACAATATTTGCATTTTTTTCAACAGTTCCCTTGATATGCTTGACCTTTTGTTCTTCCAGTTGAATTTTTACATATATTATATACATATATATGCATATATATATATATATATATATATAATTTCTTGGCAGTTTGATTGGCAAGGCACTGAATAAGTAGATTAATTTCTGTAGAATTTTCATTTTTATTATTTTAGCTGTATCTACCCATGAGTAATTGTTATTCTTCCAATTGTTTAGATCTAACTTTATTTATGTGAAAAGTGTTTTGTAATTGTGCTCAAATAATTCCAAGTTTTGTCTTGGAAGGTAGACTCCTAAATATTTTATATTATCTAGTTATTTTAAATGGAATTTCTCTTTGTATTTCTCGCTGCTGAATTTTGTTGGTAATACATAGAAATGCTGATGATTTATGTGGATTTATTTTGTATCCTACAACTTTGCTAAAGTTGGTAGTTTTTTCCTAGTAGTTTTTTAGCTGATTCTCTAAGTACATCATCATATTTTCTGCAGAGAGATAATTTTGTTTCCTCATTACCTTTTTCTTCTCTTATTACTAAAGTTAACATTTGTAATACAATATTGAATAGGAATGGTGATAGTGGGCAACCTTGTTTCACCCCTGATCTTAGTGGAAATGCATCTAGTTTATCCCCATTATATATGATGCTTGCTAATGGTTTATATAGATGCTACTTATCATTTTAAGGAAAATTCCATTTAATCCTATACTCTCTCATGTTTTTAATAGGAATTGGCATTATATTTTGTCCGATGCTTTTTCTACATCTATTGATATTATCATATGATATCTATTAGTTGTTTAATTTTAACTAAAAAAGGTATTAAGATGAATTTGAGCAGGCTTGAGGTCAAATATTTTGTTTAAACCATTCCCTGATCTGGGGAAAGAAAACCACATTAAACAGAATGGTTTCATTACTTAGATCTTCATGATATAAGATTTTATAATGTTCAGTTACTAGTTAATTTGATGATCCTCTAAAAAGATGAATATTTTTTTCTGGAAATCTGTTAATAAGAACAATATTGTTTTCCTCAATTACCTATTATGATTTAATTTTATAAATTTTCAAAAGCCTTTTAAATTCCTATTAGATCTCAACTGTCACTGAATAATCTTTCAGTAGAAAATATTTCCAAAAAATCAATCATTCACAAATTTTTCACATTTTGTCATTTAGTTCTTTATTTTTTATTAGGTAACTTTATGCTAACAAACATTTATCTTATGTCACCCGGTATTAATGCAGTCATGCTGAGTGATTTCATATTAGTTAATACTTGCATTAACATTTTTCCTTCCTAATATCTGGATTGTTTTCCTCTTTTAAGAATCTGAGGTACCAGAATGTGTACTTGTCACAATCAGTGTTGATTCATTTTACTTTTTCCTTTTTGTCAAAGTCTTGTTGCATAATCTTAATACCATGCAGTTTCCTTGATTTCATCCATGTTCTCCTCCATTAAATACGGGTATTATGCATTGGAGTCTGATTTGCCTTCTCTTTTCATTCTTAATACTTTTCTTAATGATGTCATTGGCTTCCTTGTATTCAATCACTATTTCTGTGTAAATGACTCTAAAACTTGCAAGCCCAGCTTTCATTTTCCTCTTGACATATACCTTTATCTACAAATACTTGCTGGACATTTCTACCTACAAGCCCCTCAGGAATCTCAAGTTCAATATGCCTAAATCTAAAATTTATTGTGTGATTAAGGGCAATTCACTTAAACCTATGTCTGTCTCCATTTTCTCATCCATAAAAGCAAAGTAATAATAACACCTCCTCCTTAGGTTTGTTGTAAGGATAAATTAAATGATATTTATGAAGTTATTTATAAGCCTTAAAATGCTTTATAAAGACTTGTATTTTGTTTATTACTAATATTATTATGGGATTAAAAATAACAGATGTAGCCAAATTAATACTTATTAAGAGTACCTTAATAACTCACAGTTTCCCCTTTTTGTGGGAAGTCAGCTAATTTAAGAGGCAATATTGCTTGAATATGCACATCAATAAGGATGACCCATTAAAGATGAATATCAGGAGCATATATACCCATTTGTGGACAAAATGAAATAAAACAGCATCTATAGTAAGTGATTATTAGATATATGCCACCCAAGAGGTTACTTATAATGACCTCTGAGAAGACTTGTTTACAAGATAATGGCAAGGTTGTTCAGCTAAAGATACACTATATCCCAAACTCCCAATGCTATCAGAGAATGAGTTTTTTTTTCCCCCTAAGCTTATCTACAAATAAAATCAAGGCCCTTTCTTAGAAGCTAGTGTTGTCTTGTTTTAAACTGTATCCACTAAAACAGAGAAACAGTTCTCTTATCTCAAAAGAACAAGGTATTATTCAGTCAATAAGTATTTAAGTACTTAATCTGTTCCAGGCACTGTGGTAAATTTTGCAAATAAGAAGAAAAGCAAAAACATGGTCATTGATGGTAGAATGAATAAAATTCTGGGTCTACAGTAACAAAGACATGAATTTCAATCTAGTCTCAGAAATTTACCAGCTGTATGACACTGCACATGTAACTAAACCTCTCTCTGCATCTGCAGATTGAGGATGATAATATTTATTGTGAGCTCTAAAAGAGATCATAACTGTAAAACACTTATACTGTACCTGACCCGTAATACTCACTATATAAATAATGCCCTCCATTTCTTCTTTGGCCACAAATTCCTTCCTTCTCCATAGATCTGAAAGGTAAACTATCCTTTCTTCTTCTAATTTGCTTATAATATCACTCCTCATGTCTAAATTATGAGTGCATTTTGACCTTATTTTGGTATAAAATTTTAGGTGTGCATCAATGTTTAGTTTTTGCCATACTAATTTCCAATTTTCCCAGTGGTTTTTGTCAAATAATGAGTTCTTACTCCAAAAGTTGAGGTCTTTGGATTTGTCAAACACTAGTTTACTATGGTCATTGACTATTTTTTCTATAAACTTAACCTATTCTACTGATCATTTCTATTTCTTAACCAGTATCAAATGGTTTTGATGACCACTGCTTTATAAAATAGTTTTATTTCTAGTACAGCTAAGTCACCTTCATCTGCATTTTTTTCATTATCCCTTGAAATTCTTGACCTTTTGTTCTTTCAGGTCAACTTTGTTATTTTTTTTTCTGTGTAAAATAATTTCTTGGGAGTTTGGCATAGAAATTAATAAGTAGATTAATTTAGATAGCATTGTCATTTTTATTATGTTAGCTCAACCTACCCATGAGTACTTGATATTTTTCCAGTTGATTAGATCTGCCTTTATTTGTGTGAAAAGTATTTTGTAATAATGTTGATACAGTTCCTAACTTTGCTTTGGCAAGTAAACTCCCAAATATTCTATATTATCTACAATTATTTTAAATGGAATTTCTCTTTGTATCTCCTGCTGCTGGACTTTGTTAGTAATATGTAAAAATGTTGATTTATGTGAATTTATTCCATATCCTACAACTTTGCTCAAGTTGTGAATTGTTTCTAGTAGGTTTTTTTCTTGTTGGTTATTTAAGTATACCATCATATCATCTTCAAAGAATGGTAATTTGGTTTCCTCATTACCTAATCTAATTTCTTTTTTTTTTCTTGTCTTATTACCAAAGCTAACATTTTGAATACAATATTGAATAGTATTGGTGATAGTGGGCAACCTTATTTCACCCCCTCATCTTATTGGGAACAGTTGTTCTTTATCTCCATTATGTATGCTGCTTGCTGGTGGTTTTAAATAAATGCTACTGATCGTTTTAAGGAAAAATCCAATTATTCTTATATTCTATATTTTTTTCATAAGAAAAGGGTGTTGGATTTTGCCAAATGTTTTTTCTGCATCTTTTGAGATAATTGTATGATTTTTGTTAGCCTGAAGATGACTTTTGAAGCAGAGAAGGGAATCTGAGATTTGGAGACAATGGTGGAAAGAATTTCCAGTTTGGTTAACATACAGAGCAAACATACATGGAATGTTGTGTGTGAGGAACAGCAAGAAGGTTAGTGCAGCTGGATCACAGAGTATGTGTAGGAGATTAAAGATTAAGAAGACTGAAGCAAGAGCAATGAGAATGCCTCACCATCCAAAGGATATGTGAACAACAATGTACACACAAAATATATGCAAGATAAATGAGAAGTAATTTCAGAGGGAAGACACTGAGGTTGAGGAGAATTGCAAAAATGTCTTCTGTAGAAGGTAGGATTTGTACTCAATCTTGTGATAAGTGAGGTTGTAGAAGACTGGAGGAAGAGCTCCCCAAGATAGAGGAGACATTCAGTGAAAAGCCATTGAGTTGTGTACTAAGGGTTGTGTACTAAGAATACCAAGAAGGCCAGTGGATGAGAGAGTATATGAAGGGGAGTAATGCATAAGAATGTTACAGTTGCTATGGCAAGTAACTTAACCCCAATTGCCTCAGCAAAACATAAATTATTTTTTAAAGGGATGTTATAGTTGGAAGTAAGCAAATTGTAAAGTTGTTTAAAAGCCCAACAGAGCATTTTATATTGTTGTTGTTGTTGTTTAATAAGTTTATTGTCAATATGAAAATCTTCATAGAAAATTACAGATTTTGATGTTTTAACTGTCAGCTGCATGCTCCTGAGATCTGAGAAAACTTGCCTTCTTCTGAGCAACTCAGTCTTTCTTCTGGGCAAGGGACATTTTGCGGCGATTCCATATTTTCTTTTTGACTACCCTCTTGGGTTTCTTTTTGTAGACTGGGTTTTCCCGTATACCAGCATGAACTTTCACTAAATAGATTTAGAAATATAACACATTTTAGAAGTATAATAATAACAAATAATAAAAATAATTGCATTTCCAAATCATCACATATAAAAGCAATTGATCTAATTAACTTTGGCATTATAAACCACTTTTGAGTTATCAGGTATGGAACAATTACATTCAATTATACAAATAATAATAATGTAGTGCTTTAGGAATATGCTAGTCATTGTGTTATGCGCTTTACAATCAGTATATTAGTTTGATCCCAGAACAGGAAAAGTCTGCGATTCCTGATCAGGATAGTTAAATAAAGTGCCAGAAGAAGAGGGGAAATATTCTTACCTGATCTAGAAGTCTTATAGATCTTTTGCATTAATTAGTTTTTAAGAAAAAATCAATTCAGACTGTTTGTAGTCTCTTAGGAGCCCCAGTGGGCTCCTAACTAACTAAACAGTACTAAACTAAAGACAGGATTATCTTTAGTTAATTAATAACAAGTCTGGCAATACATAAAGATCACCAGTCTGTCTAATTAGATTCTGACTGACCCATATCCAAATTACAGAGAATATTCTAATTCAAAGAATATCTACACTACAATCCACAGCCTATTTAGAGAATAGTGGACTATGACAAACAAACAGAAGTGCAAGATAGAAGTAGGACATATCAGTGTATGGACTTACAGAACAATAAGTTCTGTGGGCTGCAAGTCGTGTTGCAGACTGGGACCAGTCCACAATTTCCAACCCTCCATTGTCCTATCTGACTCATGGCACCATTAATGTCAATCTCCCCCTCTTCCCCTAGTCCAATCTAAAAGAGATAAGTTAGTTTGTATCCCTGGCTTTATTTGTCCTAAGTGGGCAGTCATATATACAAGGGAATACAAGTAGAACGGAGCTCAGGGTAGACATAGGCAGCAGGTACTATAAAGACAAAAAAAAATCACAAATTGGGTGCGGGTGAGTTCTAATTGCATAGTGATGTTAGGTCATCTCTGGACTGGGTTGCTTTTCAGAACTGGGAGTTGATTTGAATCAGACTGAGTTGGTTATCAGACATAAGAGAGGAAGTTCTGGTTTTAGTATGCAGTAATGCATCAGATGCATGGACACTATAAGAAAATTTGTATATGACTATCTTATGGAATGCTCAGTTTTATCTTAACCTCAGATCAGTCAATACTCCTCTGGATAGTAAGGGAACTCAATCAAATCAAGGTGATTTATAAAGTCATGAACTATTTCATTTTTAAACATCCAGTTGTAAGCCAGGTTCACTTTTCATCTTTAGTTCCTATTGAAGTTATTTTTACTGCAACACCCTAAGTAAATGTCAATGTTATTCACATATAAAATAAAATGACAAATGTTAAAAAAAAAAACAACTTTGAAAAATGTCAGTGTAGTCTATAAATGTATTGGTGATAAGACCATGTATCTGTATGGCTGGTACAATATTTTCTATTTTCTATGTAAATTTCTATATTCAAAGTCTGTCCCACCCCTTCCCCACCAACTAAATATACCAAAAACAAATAAAATAAACAAATACCTTGAAACAAATAAGCATAATTAAATATAACAAATTTACACAATGACCATTCATGTCCATAAACTCATGTCTTCTTTTATTACCATGAATAATTTACCTGTGTTAGGAGTTGACTAACATATTTTACCATATTCATCTAGAGAGCATTTATTATCAATGCATTTATCAGAGTGCCTTAAATTCTAGTTCTCTTTTTTTATTCTTCTTTTACTTTTCTCAGATACCCTTTCTCTTTCCATTCTTTTCCCCTCACTTTTCTTCCATCCTCTTACTTCTCCTCTCTTCTCCTTTCATTTTTTTTTATCAAGTTCCTTTAATAAGATTTTGGTATCACAGACATACAAATGAGTAACATATGTATATGTGTGTACACATATTAATTTATAACCAAAAATCATTCCCTAGCAGAAAAATAGAGAGCAAACAGTTCTCAAAAAAATAATAATTTCAAGCTATTAACAATTATGTGGGGAGAAATTTCAAATCACTAAAAATAAGAGAAATGCAAACAACAAAACTTCATACTCTACAAATTATCAGAAGTGACAAAATAGGAATAGTAAACTTTGGAAGGGTTCCGGAAGAATTGCAGATTGGTGCAGTGTGAGCAAAACTGTGAATTGTTGCAAACATTTTTAAAACAATAAGTATCTATACAAATAAAATGTTCATTTTCTTTCAGCAAGAGATTCTATTATTGGTTTGCCAACAAAGGAACTTATTGATCAGAAAAAATTCTCCACAAAAACTAAAATTTTTATTAGAGCACTTTTTTGTTGTTGTTGTTGTTGTTGTAGTAAGGAATTAAGAACGAAATAGATGCAAATCCATTTCAGAACAGGTTAAAAAAACCTTCTGATCTATGAATGAACTATATCTATTGTCACACTGAGGTACAATTTTGTTTTGTTTGTGAGGGAAATCTGGAGAGCTTGGAATTTTCTGATCTACTCTGCCATCTTTCCAGAATCCTCCTTATAATTGATGACAAGAATATATTTATAAATGATCACCAAAAGGCATTTAGGAGAAGAAAGTGAAATATGTGTCTACTCTTTTAGGTTTAATCTGCATTGGTAACATTTCTTAAGTTGAGACCATGAACAAAATTATAATTCATGCAAGCTTTGAGTTGCAAAGAATGCTGACTGGTGATGTGGAAGTGCTCACACTGAAAATATAACACTAGGCTCTGAAAAGCTTGCTAGAGATGGCTTCAGCACACCCCTGGTTGTACTTACTTTTCTCCTGATTGCTGTTTCCTGAATGGGGACATTTTATCAGAATTAGACTTTCCCACCTCTATCATTTTGCTTTGCTTTTAAGTACGATGGCCAAGATTGCTCATTCTCAATCTTGGTCATCTGATTTTCTTTACTTCCTCAATTTTGAAAGTAGGAATTCCCTTGGTTGGTTAAATTCAGAGTATTAAATATTCAGGGGCTTCCATAGCTTCCAACATACTTCTAGGAATCCTTGGGAATGGTATGTATTAACTTGAATGGCTCTGGTACTAAATTTGTTGCTATTCTTCTTATTTGATTCCAAGTTTCATGCTATAGATTTCTTAACCTGAATCTTTCTTGTGAAATCTCACTACTTTTACTAACTTAAACTTCAGAGATTTTCAGCCTACAATATCTTTGGCTGATTTCATTTCCCCTTTTTTCTAGATCCTTTTTTCCCCCTTTCTCCCTTAGGATCTAAGCTCCTTAAGGGTAATGGATATTTTATTTTTGCTTATATCTGTATCTCTATCAATTAGCTCAGGGTCTAGCACATAGGAAGTGCTTAATAAAGAAATGTTTATTTACTTACTGACCAACCAACAGTTGTCAGTCTGAAATAACATATTGCTTCTTTTTTCAACACTACAAAATAGAGATAACTTTAACTCAAAGTTAATAATTTACTATACTATACTATGGACAGTATTGAAGTTAGAGGGGTAATAGTTTTCTAGAAAATACATAAGTAAATAAAATCAGTAAGAATGAAATTCTTTATATATACCCTGAAGAAAAAGAATAACAAAAAAGACTAGACTTTCCTTCAAGCAGATCTGTTTGGTCATAAATATGTAGAGGAAAACTTTTTTTTAAATGTTCCTTTTTCTTTTCAATTTTATGCTTTGCTTTGAGAAAACTGGCTATTTATTTCTATTCCCTGGAAAAATAAGGAAAAAATGTCTGTAACATGCTTACTTATAATTTGTAGTGTAGTTTATTATATTAAATGGAACTTTTGATGTTGCTATACCTTTTCTTAAGATAATCAGTGACTAGGAAGTATTTAACAGAGTTCCTTAGTCTTCTTAGTGAAATGATTCTGAGGTAAAATGCTTCCAGGTTACAATTTTTCCTAGATTGACCCAGAAAATCCAAGAAAGGTGAAGCCCTAAGAATTACAATTTTTAAAGGGAAGATATTTGCTTTTAAAATGTTATAGACATGTATATATACCTCTAGGCATTGCTTGCTTGATGTTACATAAAGAATCTATTTCCATTTGTTCTGTGACAGTTGACTGTCACAGAGCAGTCAACCAACATTAGCACATATAGGTTATTTCAGATAGTTGATATATGTGAGACTTTGTGTTCAATACCACCTCAAATTTATTTGTAAAACAATGCCAACAAGAATTTATGATGTGATTAGAATGCAAAATTATACACTGTCACTTTGATTTGGAACACTCTAAGAATTTGATTTACAGATGAAATAAAAGGACTTGCTATCTTGTTTTAAAGGTGTATAAACCATTAAATTACTTCATGGTGAATTTTTCACAAAGCTGATTTGATTAAGTTGAAGAAAAGATAAAACATTTTAATATGAGGCATGAAGTTTGACATAATGCATTTTGGTCATAATTCTAAGTTATCAACATTTTGCTCATTCTTCATATCTCTAAGCAAATCAAGTGATCTAAAGTTATTAATTTTTAAAGCAAATTAGTTTAATTATTCCCTTTCAAATTTACTTTAAAAAAAAGAAATGCTGAAAAAGAAGAAAAAAGGTTTAGAGAAAATGAAAACTTTAAAACTACTGGGAAAAATTAGGTATAATTTAGAGTTTCAAACTTAGATGAAAGTTATATTTTACAATATCAATTGTATCTATAAATCTGAATATTTTAAGATTGTATATGATAAATTTATTTCAGACTATGAGTAAATCTGAGTTGCTAAAATAAAATTGTATATTTATTTTAAAGCTCTGTAAATGTAAAGAGTCAGAGAGAGACACAAATGGACAGATATACAGCACTACTATATATATCATACAAAAACTAGAAAATGAAGTGAAATGATTTGTCAAGAAAAATAGTAGGACATGGTGAATATATTTTAATGATGTGAATTCTTATTCTTTTACTGATTAATTTCTTAGGCTTGTATGACAAATATATATTTCCTAGGAAATTGTGAAATTATTTTCTAGGTTCTTGTTAGAAGTCATATTTATCATATCATATGGATGTATGATTTATATAATATATGATGTATGTAACATCATAAAACCAAATATAATATAGATATATATTAACATTTATTTTTGTGACTATTATATGTCAGTTTTGTAATTTGTAAAAGTTGCTTAGCAATTATATAGTCACAAAATCATCATTCAATCATCTAAAATTTCTTCTAGAAGCAAAGAATAGGCAATATTAATAAAGGGAATAAACTAATCAGTGATGAGATCCACCATTTTTATTTCTCAAAAAATAAAAGTAATCATTTATTGCCATTGATCTTTAAAACACTATTGCAATTCAGATGTGTGAATGTTTAAAAGCACATTGTGTTTCTTCTAATTATGAACTTCACAAACACTATGAAAGATGAATGTAAGTACTGTCTGTCTTCAGAACCAGCCAAAGCTTTCTTAAACTGACACCTAAAAAATCACTGCCTTCAAAGAACAGGAATTTTGAAAAGCCCTTTTGAAAATAGGGCTTTAATATCCCCAGGTTATTACAATTAGCATATTTATAAGTTTAAATATCATCAGTCCTAAGTCCAGAAAACTCTAAGAAGAAAATGGTAAAGTAAGAAAAATAAATTAAAATAAATAAGAGTAATATCTATTGAAATAAATAGAAAATGAAGACAGAAATTTTCTGCTTTGCAATAGTACCACATCACTGAAAATATGGAAAAGATTTTTATAACTTTAAAAAAGATTTTAAATATATAGTCCTTATGCTCAAAGGGTAATCAAATTGTGCATATCCTTTAATATTCATCAGTACCACTACTATGTCTGTATCACAAACAGGTCATAAAAGGGGAAAGGACATATTTATGCAAAAATATCTATAGCAGCCCTTTTTTGTAGTGGAAAAATATTGGAAACTGAGGGGATACTCATTAATTGGGGAATGACTGAACAAAGAATGGTATATAAATGTAATGTAATACTATTGAACAATAAGAAATGATAAAAAGGTATTTTTCAGGGGGCAAAAGTCTGAAAAGGCTGGTTTCAACTGATGCAAAGTGAAATGAGCAGAACTGGGAAAACATTATGCACAGTATCAGCAATATTTTGTGATGATGATCAACTATGCTTAAGTTAGGTCTTCTCAGAAACATGATGATCTAAATAAAAGATACTCACAAAGGGAAATGCTTTCTATAACCAGATAAAGAACTGATGGACTCAATGCAGATTCTTTCTCATATTTTGATTGTTTGTTTTTTGATATGTTTTTCTTTCATACCTCTGATTAATATGAAAATATTTTACATGGTAACAGACATATACATTATATCAAAATGCCTAGTATCTTTGGAAGAAGGGAGGGGTAGGAGAAAGGGAAAAAAACATTGATTTAATGCTAAATTTTTTTCTTGGCATGCAAGTGTGTAAAAATAAGATGCTGTTTAAATTATTTAAAAAATTATAATTCTAACAAAGTCACATGTTCATATAAAAATGGCTTATATGTAACAGAAATGAATTAAGCACATTTTCTACTCAAGGACAATACTGGAACTATACATGTTTTCACATAATCAATGTTCAAAAAGATATACATCAACAACTTGGGCAATATTTCATTCTAACTATTATGGAAAGGAATACAAAAGAAAAAAAAAAAAAAAACAGCCAGAAAGTTGAGTTCAGCCTTGGACTCTTCCTGCTAATAAAATTCAATCAAAAAACATTTATTGGTGCCAGCCAAAGTGTAAGACACTGAAGAGTCAAAATAATAGTGAAACAGTTTGTGATTTGGAGGAACTCTTCCATCTTGGTAAATGTCATATAAATATATAGATATATTTTAAGGAGTTATAAAGTTGATTTGAGGGGAGATATTGTACATTTAGTGAATTGCTAAATGTCTCATGGAGATTCTAAGACATGGAAATAGATTCCTGATTTGGGAAAAAGCATTTGTAAAGGCACAGAAATGGGAAATTCAGCAACAAATATGAAAAACAGTAAGAAGACCTAGTTTGATTGGATTATGAGGAATGTAAAAAACAACAGTATGTAGCAAGGATGGAAAAACCTATTAGAATCAAATAGTAAAAGGAAATAAATGACAAGTAGATGAATGTTCTATTTAATCCTAAAGGTAATAAGGTGCTACTGAAAGTGATAGAGAGGACTGTGATATTTGGATCAGTGCATTAGGAAAATCATTCTGGCAACTGTGTGGTAGATTAATTAGAAGGGAGAGATTCTAGAGAAGGAAGACAAGAAAGCCTTTGCAGTTTTTCCTGAAAGAGTCCTTAAACCCCAAACTGTGGTAGTATTTGTGTAGATGGAGAGAAGAGGGGTAGAAGAAAAAGACATTGTAGAGGAAGAAATGACAAAAATTGGCAAGTGTTGGACATGGGAAGTAAATGAGAGAAAACGGTTTTCTAGGGGGACTGTGAGTTTTAAGAAAATTCCACTTGGGGTCAAATGAGATAGAGCCAAGATGATGAAATGAAGTCAGGAAGTTACTTGCTCTCCCAGTTTCCCTAGAAAACCAACTGAAATCAAGCCTGTGAACACAGTCTGACAGAATGAAACCACTCTACAGCTCAAGATAGACTGAAAATGTTTCAAGAAAGGTCATTCTCACTGGGGTGAAAAAGGTGTTCAGTCAAGGTGAAACAGATATTTGAAAAGCTGGTGACAGGGTCTTAATCATAGCAAATCAGTAAATAAGACCCTCAGTCCCGGCTCAGTAGAGGAGCAGATGAGAAGGGAAGCTTACAATCCTGGCTCAGAAGGCAAACTCCGGGAAACCAGGCTGTATCCTGCATAGAGCAGGAAAAGCTACCCCCTACAAACACAAGAGGCCTTTGTGCTCAAAAGCAAGACTCAGAGATGAACAGGAAGCTTGGGAGAGTGTCACATTTACACCAAGAGCAGAAAACTTAAAAGTGAAAAAGAAGAAATACCAAAAGAAAAGAAAAGAAAATGAGTAAGAAACAGAAAAAAAAAATTTGACCATAAAGCTACAGTGGTGACAGGACAGATCAAAACACCAACTCAAAGACCCAATGTCCACAGAAGAAATCTAAGTGATATGAATTGGTTTCAAGTCCAAAAGGTTCCTTGAAAATTCTCATAAAAGACATTAAGAGGCAAATAAGAGAGGTAGAAGAAAAAATGAGAAAAGGGAAAGATGCATGAGAGAGTCAACAGTTTTAAAAAAGGAAGGAAAATATTGTCTGAAGAAAACAATTGCTTAAACAGTAGAATAATTCAAATGGAAAAAAAAAGACACAAAAGATAACTGAAGAAAATCACATATTAAAAATTAGAACAGGGCAAATGGACGATAATGACTTTGTGAGATAGCAAGAATTAGTCAAGCAAACTAAAAAGAATGAAAAAAAATTGAAGAAAATGTGAAATACCTTTTTGGAAAAATAGTCAACCTGGAAGATAGCTCTAGAAGAGACAATTTAAAAAAAAATATTGATCTATCTCAAGGCCATGACCAAAAAAAAAAAAAAGAGCCTGGATAGCATTCTACAAGAGGTCATTAAGGAAAACTGCCATGATATACTAGAAAAAGAAGGGGAAATACTAATTAAATTATCAATCACCTATGGAAAGAGATCCCACAAAGAAAACCCCAAGGAACAATGCTGAGAAACTCCAAAACTGTAATCACAAGGAAAAAATACTGGAAGCTGCCAGACAAAAACAATTCAAATATCAATAAGCAGGAATTAGGATTACCCAGGGTCTGGCAGCTTCTACAAGGACCTGGAATAACATATTCCAGAAGGCAAAAGACCAAAGGTTACAACCAAGAAATAACTACCAAGTGAGATTCAGCATCATTCTTTAGGGGAGGAGATGGAGCTTCAATGATGTAAGAGACTTTCAATCATTTCTATTGGAAAAAAACAAATCTAAACAGAAAATTTAATCTACAAACACAGGACTCAACAGAACCATAGAAAGGTAAACAGGGGGATATATATTTAAATAAAACAATATCTGTAACTCTTGAGAACTATATCTGACACTGGGACAGATAAAAGGGGACATTACACAGACAGAGCATGTGATTGTGAACGGATTCTGATGTGATAACATCAAAGAAAAAGGCATTAAAGGGTGTAAAATAGTTTGTACTGGAAAAAGAGGAAAGGGAAGGTATAATGGACAATTAGTTCATACCAAGAGGCTCAAGAAACCTATTATAATTCAGGGGGGAAAGGGAAGGACATGAGTATTGGCTGAAGCTTGATCACATCAATTTTGGCTCTAAGAGGGAATAACTTAATTATTCAGTTGGATATAGAAATTTATTTAATCCTATAAAAAAAGGAGGAGGAGAAAGAGGAAAAGAAAAGGAAGGGACAGGATAGAAGCTATAGCAGAAACATTCAGAAAAAAAAAGGTAAGAGAAGAGGGGGTTGATAGAAAATAAGGTAGTGGGTGGAGTGGGTTAAAAAAACATTATTAAGAGATGGGGGTAAGGGATGACAAGAGATAAGGTAGTGGGTGAGTGGATAAAAGAATACATTACTAAAGACAGGATGGAAAGAGAGAACAAAGGTATATACAGGGGAGAAAAATAGAATGGAGGGAAATAGAGAGCTGGCAATCATAACTGTTAATGTGAATGGGATGAAATCTTCCATAAAAAAGAAACAAATAACAGAGTGGATTAAAAAAACAAGATACTACAATATGTTTTTTTAAACAAGAAACATTTGACACAGAGATTCACATAAAGAGTAAAATTAAAAGGCTTCAACAGTTAATGCTTCAGCTGAAGTAAAAAAAAAGTAGGGGTGACAATTCTTAACTGGAATAAAGCAACAGTAAAAATAGATCTATTAATCTATTAAAAGAGATTAGGAGGGTAAGTACCTCTAGATAAAGGCTACAGTTAATGATGAAGTAGTAACAACACTAAGTATGTATGTGCCAAGTGGTAGATTAGACAAATTCCTAGAGATTTTAAGCCAGTTACAAGAAAAAAATAGACAGCAACACTATCTGGTGGGGGACATCAAATTTCCCCTCTTAGAATCAGATAACTCTAACCACAATACAAATAAGAAAGAAATTAGGGAGGTTAACAGGATCCTAGAAACCTAAATATGATAGACCTCTGGAAAAAAAATCAAATAAAGGCAGAAAAAATACACCTTTTTCTCAACAGCATATGGCACCTACA
>JAJPUD010003796.1:149501-176927 GCA_023553655.1 Myrmecobius fasciatus
GATCACAATGCAAGAAAAATTATATTGAATAAAGGGCCAGGGAAAGATAGACTGAAAATCAATTGAAAATTAAATTATGCAATGCTAAAGAATGAGTGGGACAAAAAATCCATAATTTCATCCAAAAAATGACAATGAGACAACATACCAAAACCTATTAGATGCAGCCAAAACTGTTCTTAGGGAAAATGTTATATCTCTAAATAAAATGAGAGAAAGGATATCAATTAATTAGGCATACAATTAAAAAAGCTGGAAAAAGAACAAATTTAAAACCTCCAATTAAATACCAAATTACCAATTTTGTAATTTAAAGGAGAGACTAATAAAATAGAGACTAAGAAAATTATTGAACTAATAAACAAAACTAAGAGTTGGTTTTATAAAAAAAGATAAACTTTTAATTAATTTCATCAGAAAAACGAAAGAAAAAAAAAATCTCAACACCAAAAATGAAAGGCATAAACTAACCACCAATGAAAAAGAAATTGAAACAATAATTAGGAGCTATTTTGCCCAACTCTATGGCAGTAAGTCTGACAATCTAACAGAAATAGATGAGTATTTACAAATATTTACCTTGCATAGGACAATTTAAAAAGAGGAGGAAATAAAATAAATAGTCCCAAGTTAAAAAAAAAAAGATATTGAATAAATTATTAATGAACTCCCTAAAAAAATCGCCAGGGCCAAATGGATTCACAAGTGAATTCTACCAAATATTTAAAGAATAATGAATTCCAATACAGTCTAAACTATTTGCAAAAATAGCTAAACAAGTACTGCCAAATTCTATGACAAAATATGGCACTGATACCAAAATCAGGAAGAACCAAAACACAGAAAGTAAATTACAGATCAATCCCCTTAATGAATATTACTGCAAAAATTTTAAATAAAATATTGCAAAGAGATTACTGCAATTTATCAGTAGGTAAAGTAGGATTAATATCAGGAATGCTGTGCTGATTCAATATCAGGAAAACTTTTATCATAATTGACCAAATCAATTAAAAAAACAATAGAAGTCATATGATCATCTCAATAGATATTGAAAAAGCATACGGTATTCATTACTATTAAAAACACTAGGGAACATAGGGATAAAGAGAACTTTCCTTAAAATAATAAGCAGTAACTATCTAAAGCCTACAGCAAGCATTATTTGTAATGGAAAAAAAAAAAGCTGTATGCATTCACAATAAGATCAGAGGGATACCCATCATCACCACTATTATTCAACATTGTACTACAAACGTAGGCTTTAGCAATAAGAAAAGAAAAGGAAATTAAAGAAATTAGAATAGGCAATGAGGAAAGAAAACTATCACTCTGAAGATGATATGATGATATACTTAGAGAATCCTAGAAAATCATGCAGAAACTTATTGAAAACAATTCACAGCTTTAGCAATGTTGCAGGATACAAAATAAACACAAAAAAATCATCATTTCTATATATTACTGGCAAAGTCTATCAGCAAAGAGAAATTTCATTTAAAATTACTATCGAAAAATAACATACTTAGGGCCTACCTGCCAAGACAAACCCAAGAACTATATGAATCCAATTAGTAAACACTTATCACACAAATAAAATCAGATCTAAACAATTGGGAAAATATCAATTTTTCATGGCTAGGCCAAGCTGATATAACAAAAATGACAATTCTGCTTAAATTGATCTATTCTTTCAGTGTCATACCAAACTGCCAAAACATTATTTTATAGAAGTAGAAAAAATTTTAACAAAATTCATCTGGAAGAAAAAAAGGTCAAGAATATCAAGGGAATTAATGAAAAAAAAAAGATATAAAGGATGGTGGCTTAGTAGTACCAAACCTAAAACTAAAACCTCAAAAATCTAAAAAAAATCAGTAGTCAAAACCATTTGGTCTGGTTAAGAAATAGAGTGATGGAGCAGTGCAATAGATTAGGTACATGTCACATAATAATCAAGGTCTATCTAGTATTTGATAAATCTCCATATTGCAGCTTCTGGAATAAGACCTCACTACTTGACAAAAATTGCTAGGAAAATGGAAAATAGTGTATCAGAAAATCAGCATGGACTTACATCTCACACTTCCTATCAAAATAAGGAAAAAATAGATACATGATTTGGGCATAAAGGATGATAACATAAACAAATTAGGAGAACAAAGAATAATTTACCTATCAGATCTTTGGAGAGGGGAAGAATTTATGTTCAAAATAGAACTAGAGAACATAATAAAAGGCAAAATTGACAACTTTGATTACATTAAATTAAAACATTTTTACAAAAACAAAACCAATAGAAACAAAATTAAAAGGGAAATACAAAGTTGGGGGGAAAATCTTAACAGACAATATTTCTGTAAAAACTCATTTCTAAAATATATAAAAAACTGTCAAATTTATAATACACATCATTCCTCAATTGATAAATAGTCAAAGGATATGAACAGACAATTTTCAGATGACAAAATTAAAGACATTTATAGTTATATGAAAAAAGTCTAAATCATTATTGATTAGAGAAAAGCAAATTAAAACAACTGTGAGCTACCACCTCACACCTCTCAGATTGGCTAAGACGACAGGAAAAAATAATGATGAATTTTGGAGTGGATGTGGGAAAATTGGTTCAGTAATGTATTAGTCGTGGAGCTGTGAAATTATCCAACCAGATCAATCTGGAACTATGCCCAAAGAACTATAAAGCTGTTCATACTTCATACCTTTTGATCAACCAGTGCCATTACTGGGTCTATATACCAAGGAAATTATAAAGGACCTATATGTGCAGCTCTTTCTATGAAAGTAAAGAATTGGAAAAGGAGTGGAAATCCTATCAAGTGGGGAATGAATGAACAACAAATGGAATATTGTTTTTCTGTAAAAATGATGAACAAAGTGATTATAGAAAGGCCTGGAAAGATTTTCATGAACTGATAGTGAAGGAAACAAGCAGAACCAGGAATAGATATACACAGTAACTGCAAGAATGTGCAATGATCAACTATGAAAGGTTTGATTCTTCTCAGCAATTCAGTGATCCAAAGCAACCCCAATAGACTTTGGACAGAAGATGCCATCTGCATCCAGAAAAAGATCTAAGGAGACTGAATATAAATCAACATATCTATATTCACTTTTTTTTTCTGTTTTTTAATCTCTCCCATGGTTTTTCCCTTTTGCTCTAATTTTTTTTTCTCCCAACGTGATTCATAAAAGCAATGTGTATTAAAAATAAATCACTATAGGGGCAGCTAGGTGGTGCAGTGGATACAGCACCAGCCCTGAAGTCAGGAGGACCTGAGTTCAAATTTGATCTCAGACACTTAACATTCCCTAGCTGTGTGACCCTGGGCAAGTCATTAACCCCAATTGCCTCAGCAAAAAGCAAAATAAATAAATAAATAAATCACTATAATAAAAATAAAAAAGAAATTAAAAGAAAAAGAAAAATCCAATTTGAATACTTAGCACTATAGACACAGTCGCAAATTTTTCCTTGCATTTCCTCCTACAGTACAAGATTTTGAAAAGACCATTTTTATGATTTAAATTTTTTATTGTTACTATTATTACCTTAAACACATTAACAAATATTGATGAGATGAAATGGATTTTATACACATAATTTTCAACAGTATACAATATTTTTCTTTTTTGTTTCTCTAAGAGAGAAAGAGAAGACACCCACGAAAACAAGAGAGAGAGAAAGAGAGAGAGAGAGATTCTGTTTGGTTTATAAAGTATTAATTTTGTTTATATGCTAGCACACTTTCTATATAATTATAACATAGTATATTTAGTTTTCCAAAGAGTACACTTTGCCTCTATATAACATACATATTTGTTGTTCAGTTGTATCCAATTTTTATGCTGCTGTAAATCATAGCACACCAAGCCTTTTTGCCCTTCACTACCTTCCAATATCTGTCCAAGCTCATCTTTGTTGCTTCCATGACACTATATTTCCATCTTACCCTCTGCATACTGTTGAAAATTATGTGTATAAAACCAATTCATTTCATCCCTCTCTACTTTTGCCTTCAATTTCTTCCAACATCAGAATCTTTTCCAATGTGTCCTATCTTCTCATTATGTGGTCAAAGTATTTAACCTTAAGATTCAGTATTTGTCCTTCCAGCAAATATTCTGAATTAATTTTCTTAAGTATTGACTGACCTGAGCTCCTTATTATCAAACGGATTCTCTAAAATCTCCTCTAACACCACTATTTAAAAGCATTAATCCTACAATGCTCAGCTTTCCTTAAAAATGATACATGTCTACTGGAAAAACAATATCTTTAACTATGTGGACCTTTGTCCATATACTTTGTCCATAGACTATCTCTGTTTTTTAGCATTCTGTCTATCTGTGTCATAACTTTCATTTCAAGGAGCAAACATCCTTTAATTTCATGGCTGCAGTCGTCTTCTACAGCAATTTTTGAATCCAGGAATATAAAATCTGATACTGCTTCCACTTCTTCTCTCTCTGTTTGCCATCATTTTAGGACTTTTTGTTTTGTTTTGTTTTGTTTTCTTATGTTAAGCATAAAGCTCATCTTTGCATTTTCCTCTTTCATTTTCATCAAGAGTTTTATCTCTTCTTGTACCATCATAATATATTTCCTGCATATCTGAGGTAGTTGATATCTCTCCTAGAAACCCTGATTTTGGCTTTTGATTTATCTAGCCTGGCACTTCACTAATGTCTCCTATATACAAGTTAAATTAAAAGCTGAGGTTATATAATCTTGTTTAATTCCTTTCCTAATCTTAAATTCCATGCTTCTTGCTTCTTTACTTGCTTATGGAACTTCCGTCATTCTGAGCAGTTTCCAGATTTTGTTGTGACCCACATGATCAAAGACTTTCAGGTAGGCAATGTAGCAGAAGTAGATTTTTTTCCCCTGGAACTCTCTTGTTTTCTAATAATTCAGTGAAATATAGTGATTTATTCTTCAATTGCTCTGCCTCTTCAAAAAACACACTGCTCTTTTGGTAATTTTTAATTCACATATTGCTAACCTGTATAACCTTATATATATAATGTGTATGTATGTATGTATGTGTATATGTATGTATATGTATATGTGTATACATGTATATGTATATATATATATACATATATATGTGTATAACCTCCCCAGAGTGTGGAATAAGCCCAATTGTTTGATAATTTGAACAGTCTTTGGTATTTTTCTCTTTTAGAACTGGGACATAAATTGATCTTTTGTAACTCAGTCTCCACTGTTGAGTTTTCCAAACTTGCTAGCCTATTGAGTGTAGAACTTTAAGAACATCATCTTTTAGGATTTTAATAATTCTGCTGGATTTTTGTTACCTACATTATTGTTATTGTTAGTAATACTTCCTAAGGTCCTCTTTTCTTTATTCTCCAGGAAGATGGAGAAGGTATGGAAAAATTGGAAGACAAATGCTTTGTTGATAGAGTTGTGAAGTTATCAAAATATTCTAGAGACTAATATGGGGTTATTTCCAAGAGAATATAAAGATATACATACTCTTTGATCCAGCAAAACCACTACTAAATCTCTATCCCAAGGAGATTATCAAAAAGTAAAAAGGATCTACATATAAAAAAATTCCTAAAAATTATATTTATGCTGGGAAGAAATGGAAGCTGTGGGAAACTCATCATTTTGGTAATTGCTGAACAAATTGTGATAAATGAATACAATGGAATATAATGTGCTACAAGAAATGATAAGCAGGAAATTTTCTTTTTTTTCTTTTTCTTTTTCTTTTTTATTTTTTTTAACAAGTGTTGATTTACATTCAGACTCCTGAATTCTTTTTCTGGATGCTTATGACATTTTCTGTCCAGAGTCTATTGGGATTTCTTTGTTTGGATCACTGAACCACTGAGAAAAATGAAGTCTTTCATAGTTGATCAAAGATCACATTCTTGCAGTTATTGTGTATAATGTGTTCCTGGTTCTGCTTGTTTTGTTCAGCATCAGTTCATGTAAATCTTTCCAGGCATTTTGAAAATCAACTTGTTCATCATTTTTATAGAATGATAATATACCATTATCTTCATATGCTACAACTTGTTTAGCTATTCCTCAATTGATGGGCATTTACTCATTTTCCAGTTCTTTGCTAAGGAAAATTTTGGGAAAAAAAAAACTGAAAATACATGAACTGATGTAGAAGGAACTGAGCAGAACTGGTGGAACATTGTCCATAATAACAGCAACACTGCAATGATCAACAATGAAACTTAGGTCTTCTCAGTGATACAATAATGCAAGATAAGTCCAAAAGACATGTAATGTAAAAAGCTATCCAATTCAGAAAAAAGAACTATGATGCATTAATTTCAATTTTATTGTTCTTTGTTGTTATTCTTTTATTTTTTCTTTCTTATTTTTCCCCTTTGTTCTAATTTTCTTTCATATGACTAATGTAGAAATATGTTTAACATGATTGTACATGTATAACTTATATTAGATTGTTTATATACACAGGCAGAGACTCACACAGACACACATATCATAGGGAGGGAAAGGAGAAAGGAGAAAAATTTGAAATTTAAAATTGTAAAAAATCAATATTGAAAACTATCTTTATATGTAATTTAAAAATACTATTAAGTGGAAAAGAAAAAAGAAGAAAAGAAAACTCTTACTCTAGAAGAAATTATAATATAATGGAGGGACAATATGAAAAACATATATACAAAATTGCTATATATACACATAATTAATAGGAAATAATTAACAAAGGGTGGCAATAGAATTCAAAGAAACTTAGAAAGATTTCCTGTAAAACACAAATTTTAGTTGTGACTTAAAATCTTAAAAATCAGTAGGGAAAATTGAGAGTTTCAGGTGTGAGGGACAGTGAAAGAAAATGCTTTCAGATAAGAGATGAAATATTTTGCTTGTGGAAGAGTGTGAAGACCAACATAGGAAGGGCTAAGTAAAAAAATTGAATGCAAAACATAAAAATGATTTTGGAAACTATAGGAAGCACTAAATTATATTAAGTAGTAGATAAACATGACTAGATCTAAGCTTTAAGAGAATCACTTTAATGACTGAATGTAGGATGGACTAAGGCAATATAACTCATCAAACTGATGAAATAGTTCAAGGATGAGGTAATGAGAGCATAACCTAGAATAATGATAATATCAGAGAGAGGAATACATATTCAACAAACTGCAAAGGTGAAATCAATAGGCTTTGGCAAAGATTGAATCTATCAAAATAGATATATAGGTTTAGATATATAGACATGCACACACATGCACATATATGCATGTGTATGTATCTAACCATGTCTGCATGTGTATAAATGTATATGTAAGTACGCACATACAAATATGCATATATTTCTATCTATTTATCTACCATTTCTTTATCTATTACCAGATGTATGTACCCTCAGCATCATCATCATTCTGAAAGATAGCATTCACAATTTAATACAACTGATGTGGTCTGATGATGTCAGATCACACTGGGTTTATAAATACATTTATTCCGGATACCATGCCTCTTAGAAAACTAGCTAAGATCAAACTGAGCGTGGCTGTGACATTGACATATTAGTTAAGAGTTTTCCTCTGAGTTCTATCTGAGTTCAAATTTTGCCTCTGATTAAGGATGCCTCTGTCACCTTAGGTGAATCATTTAACCCCTTAAAGTGTAGAGCAAATGTATAATTTGCTGAACAATTGAAGATCATAATGGCAGAAAGAGTTTTTCTTTAAGGGGTACAAATAAAACCACAGATGCAACAAAAAATAAAAATAAATAATTCTTTTATCCATTATATTTCTATACCATATTGAAACAAATTTTTTTTCCAAATATTTATATGAGGGCCTATAGAGTTGGAAATAGTTGAAATAGCTGAAAAACAAATACCAAATACAGGATCTTGATGCACTTCTCCAATTTCTTTATCCAAATTTTTTCTTTAAAAAGTTTAATAGCTCAAAGTCAAGCACAGATCTTTGCAGGGACATAACTGGAGCTCTTCTTTCAAGATCATAAATAGTTATAGTTTGGATCTGATTACTCAACCAAAGCAGAATAAAAAGCACAATGCTATCAACATCTACAAAAAGAATTTATGGAATCTGAATTCACATCAAAGCATATTCTCTTTTACTTTTTGTCTTTCTTTTTTGGAGGTCTATGTCTTCTTTCATAACATAACTAAAATAGAAATCTGTTTTTCATGATTGCATAAGTCTAACTTATATCCTACTGCTTAGCAACTTACAGAGAAAGTAGTGGAGGAGGGAAGAAAAATAAAAATCAATTAAAAATACATGCTAATCTTTTCTTTGTATATAATTGGAAACAAATTATTTATAAAAGGAATGATTTGTAGACTTTCTTTAGTTGTGAAAGGAGTAAATAGGGTATTGAAGTCTTTTGATATACTGGACTTTGTTGATTTGCCTTTACTTTTATCTAGATTGCAGTCCTGATTGACAGTTTCAGGTTGAGAAGTGCCCGCACACCAGGGATTTCAGCCAGAGTGAAATAGGGACCCTTGTTGGCTCCAGAAAATAGAGCTTTGTAGTACCTGTAGAATATTGGCCAAGGAAGTAGTAAATATAACTCTTCTTAGATCACATCCAATTTGAAAGAGAAGAAAAGTTGTAGGTCCCTAGAAGTGTCTTTGAAAACAGCTGAACAAAAAAGCCTAAAGTTTGGGACAATATACTCTCCACCCTGGAAGCAAGTTCTTATTTTAACAGAGTGTTAAAAGTCAATAATCTGAGGGAATGAGAAAATAAGAGAAAACGACATTCTGACCGTAGAAAGCTACTATTGTGACAAGGAAGATCAAAATACATACACAGAAGAAAATAAAAAAGTCAAAACTCCTATATCCAAAGCCTCCAGGAAAAATAAGAATTGATTGTAGGCCATGGAAAAGCTCAAAAGGGATTTTGGAAAATCAAGTAAGATTTGTAGAGCAAACATTGAGAAGAGAAATAAGTGATGCAAAAAATCATGGAAAATAAGTCAACAGATTGGCAAAGGGCACATACACACACACAGAGACAGAGAGAGAGAGAGAGAGACAGAGAGAGAGAGACAGAGAGAGAGAGAGGGAGGGAGACAGAGATATTTGGGTTTTTTTTTTTTTTGCTTTTTGCTGAGGCAATTGAGGTTAAGTGACTTGCCCAGGGTCACACAGCTAGGGAATGTCAAGTGACTGAGACCAGATTTGAACTCAGGTCTTCCTGACTTCAGGGCTGGTGCTCTATCCACTGCACCACCTAACTGACCCTAACAAACAGAGATATTAAAAAAAACACCTTAAAAACAAACCAAGCCAAATGGTAAAGAAAGTTCAAAAGCCAATGAAGAAAAGATTGCCTTAAAAAGCAGAATTGCCCAAATAGAAAAAGAACCGCAAAAATTCAGTTAAGATAAATATTCTTTAAAGAGTAAAATTCACCAAATGGGAGAAATCCATTGAAGGAAACAACTTCTTTAAAAATAGAATTGGACAAATGGAAAAGGCAGTAACTTAAGATCATAATTCTTTTAAAAATTGAATTGAACAAATGGAAATTAATTACTTTCTGAGAAATCAAGAAACAATAAGACAAAGTCAAAAGAAGAAGAAAAAATAGGAGACAATGACTGTATATTATCTTATTGGAAAAGCAACTTATCTGGAAAATGAATCCAGAAGAAATAATTTTAAAGTTATTGGCCTACCTGAAAGTTGTGATAAAACAAGAGCTTAGACATCTTTTAAGAAATGGTCAGGGAAAATTGCCTTGAGATTTTAGAACTAGAGGGTAAAACAGAAATTGAAAGACTCTACTAATCACTTCCAGAAAGCAATCCCAAAATGAAAATTCCCAGGAATATTATAGCCAAATTCTGAAGCTCTCAAGACAAGGAGAAAGTATTGCAAACATCCTGAAGGAAAAAAAAAGCAAAAACAACAACTCAAGTATTATGGAGCCACTATTAGGATAACACAATAATCAGAATCATCTACATTAAAGAATCAGAGAATTTGGAATACAATATTCCAAAGGGCAAAGGAGCTGGTATTACAACCAAGAATCACCTACCCAGAAAAAATAGTGCAATTTTTTGGAGAAAAAAATAGATATTCAATAAAAAATGGACTTTCAAGCATTATCAATGACAAAACCAGTAGAAAATTTAACTTTCAAATGCAAGATGCTAGAGAAGGATAAAACAGTAAACAGGACAGGCAATCATAAGGGACTTAGTAAGACTAAATTGTTAATATTCCTACATGGGAAAGTGATATTTGTAACTCATAAGAATTTTCTCATCATTACAGCAGTTAGAAGGAAAATATATATAAATATATATATATATATATATATATATGTATGTAGACAGAAGACACAGGTGTTAGTTGAATATTAGGGATGATATCAAAAAAAATCAAGGAATGGGAGAGGAACGTATGAGAGAAAGGGAAAGGGAGAGATAGAATGGGATGAATAAATACATGTAAAAAAGTGAAGAAAAAGCTTTTATAGTGGAGGGGATGACGGTAGAGATAAGGGGGGATGAGTAAGCTTTACTCATCAGAATTGACCCAAAGAACAGGGAAAACACACACTCAGATGGAGATAGAAATGTATCTTACCTTACAGGAAAATAGAAGAGGGAAGTAAATAAAAGAAGTATATATGTGTGAGGGAGAAGTTACAGAAAGGAGAACAAAATGGGAGAGGAAATAATCAGAAGCAAAACATTTTTGAGTAGGGACAAGTTGAAAGGAGAGAGAATAGAATAAACAGAGAGAAATAAAGTTGGCAATAATAATTGTGGAACGTGCAAAAATGTTTGTGGCAGCCTTTTTTGTAGTGGCAAGAAACTGGAAACTGAGTGGATGCCCAAAAGTTGGAGAATGGCTGAATAAGTTATGGTATATGAATGTTATGGAACATTATTATATTATAAGAAATGACCAGCAGGATGATTTCATAGAGGTCTGGAGAGACTTACATGTACTTATGCTAAGCGAAATGAGTAGAACGAGGAGATCATTATACATGGCATCAACAATATTATATGATGATCAATTCTGATGGACATGGCTCTTTCCAAAAATGAGATGATTCAAGGAAGTTTCAATGATTTTGTGATGAAGAAAATCATCTATATCCAAAGAAAGGATTGCAGGAACTGAGTGTGGAACACAACATAGCATTTTTACTATTTTTGTTGCTGTTTGCTTGCATTTTATTTTCTTTCTCATTTTTTTTTCCTTTTTGGTTTGATTTTTCTTGTTCAGCAACATAATTGTATAAATATGTATGCACAAATTGGATTCAACATATATTTTACCATGTTTAACATATGATGGATTACTTGCCATCTATGTGAAGGCATGGGAGAAGGGGAGAAAATTTGAAGCATAAGGTTTTGCAAGGGTCAATGTTGAAAAATTACCCATGCATTTGTTTTGAAAATAAAAATCTTTAAAAAATAATAATTGTGGAAAAATGGAATAAGTTTCTCTAATAAAGTCTCATTTCTCAAACTTATAGAAAATTAAGTCAAAAAGAGCCATCCTACAATTGATAAATGATCAAAAAATGTGAACAGCTTTTAGATGAAGTAACCATAGCTATATATAAGCCATATATTTTTTTAAAAAGCTCTAACAATTTTGATTGAAGAAATGCAAATTAAAACAATTAAGTACTACCACATATCTTTTAGAATGGCTAATTGAATGGAAAATGACAAATTTTGGAGTGAATGAGGAAAAAAAATGAGACATTAATTCACTATTGGTAGAGTTGGACTTGATTTAAGCATTCTGTTGAATAATTTGAAAGTATGCCAAAAGGGCTATAAAACCATGCATAGCTTTTGCCCTAGCACTACTATTAATAAGACTATATCTCAAAAGATATTTTTTTAAAAAGGAAAAGGATCCATATGTAAAAAAATATATTGCAGCTATTTTCTGAGGGCAAAGAATTTGAAAGTGAGGAGACACTCATAAATTTGGGAAGGGCTGAATATATTGTGGTATGTTATTATGCTCAAATACTATTGTGTTATAAGAAATGATGAGCAGGATGCTCTCAGAAAAACTTGGAAAGACTTCTACAGGGTAATACAAAGTGAAATGTCACTGCCAAGGTCACCCACTGAATCCTGAGCCATTTCTCAATACCTTGGCTTTTGTCATGAAACCAACAATTGTGTAACTCTGCTTCACTTAGATCTAATTCACAAACAAGTCAAGATATCACCCATGTTGTCATTAGTCCTTTTCAAAAACAATGTATGTACAAATTTTATGTTATCTGGAATACTACAGGATTCAGCTTGAACTAATTGCTGTAGCAACTCATTACTGTATTACTTAATTTTAAAATAGTTTGCCACATACCACAGGAAAATAATTTTGTTCTTGATGTACATGAACTCTGGGCTCTCTTTCTAATTTGACCAATAAGTTATTCAGCATTTTCCTCCCAGTCCTATACTATTTTTGGTCAGAGTTGATTCCTAAAATACAAATTAAAATACGAAATCCAGCCATATAGCATGTATTAGATTACCTGTCATCTAGGGGTGGGAGGTGGGGGGAAGGAGGGGAAAAGCTTGGGAAAAAAAAAGTTTTTAAAAAAAAAAGTTTTTTGCAAAGGTCAATGTAGAAAAATCACTCATATGTTTTGTAAATAAAAAGCTTTATTAAAAAAAAAAGAAATCCAGCCATATAAGCAGAAATTGTAAATTTCTATGTGCAAAATCTTTTTTTCTCCCTTAGAATAAAAATATTAAAAACAATACCTATAATCTGTTATTATGTATAAGCAAGTGAGGATTAATTATAAAGGCACTTAAGATTCTCCTGCTAGTAAAGAAAATTAAGAATTTATTAAATTATAAAAGTATTCTTTAAAAAGTGCATTAAAATCAATACATAATATGGACTTGGAAGTTATTTTATATATTCCCCCACAAAAGTAACCATTTCGATAATAAAATATATAAATTTTTAAAAATTCTTTTATTTTTTATTGAGCTTTTTGATTGCTTTGTGTAAATAATTTTTAAGTATAGTCTTTCCTCTTCTCCCCTTTGAGTTTTTCCTAGCAACAACAAAAGTTTAAGGAAAATTGACTGCCAGATTAACTGCAACAGAAATTGCATGTTATATTCCATTTTCATATCATTCAACTACCCAACAAAATGGAATAAATATTTTCTTTCTTTCCTGAGTCTTAGCGTGTTCAAGCAATATTTAGTTTTCAGATTAGATGACCAAATATCTCTTATATCATGAAATAATTTGGAAGAAAAAGCTTCATTATTATTGAAAGTCTGGTGACATTTTCTTTGATTACTTCAATATTTTGCTAAATTCAGTTTTTCAAACTTATGTTAATATTAACATCTATGTTTAGGTGAATAACTTCCACTTTTTTCTCAATATCATTTTATTTTCCCAAAATACACATAAAGATAGTGTTCAACATCCATTTTAATAAGACATTGTGTTCCAATTTTTTCTCCCCCCCCCTTACTTCTTTCCTCCCCCAAACACCAAGCAATCTGAAAGAATAAATATGTGCAATCCTTTTAAACATATTTTAGGTGAATACTTATAATTCAATATATAATAAAAACAATTTTAAAAATGCATTCCTTTTAAATAAGGAAAATATTGAATTTATCTACTTGGAATTTTTACAGTTTCTCTCTTCTATAACAGAGGGATAATGTAGAATAGAGGGGGGGGAAGACAGGCAGACAGACAGAAGCACACAAACACACACACACACACATATACTTCTCTTAGTATATCATTAAATTTAAGGTACTGTAGTTTCTAATATCAGAAACATTTTTCCTATTGATATCCAGGCTGTTCCAAGACATAAAAGCTAAGAAATGAAGGAAATTTAAGCTTAAAAGAAGCCTCAGATGTTATGCTAGATTATAAATTCCATAAGGGCAGGCACCATATTTTAAGTTTTTACATTTTAGAAAAATCTCCCTTATTTACTTTACTTCTACCAGTTAACTTGCCTTGCTATTGCTTAACTTATCTACAAGCCCCCCAGATTTTTCCTCTTTATTCCATTCCTATTAATCTACATACCTTATTCCATGCCTGTTAATCTAAATATCCTTCTACATCTCACTTTATCCTATCTGCTCTCTCTATTTCTTTATAGATTTTGGAGGATGCTCTATCCTTTTTGATATGCATATATGTATTGTTCTCTCTTTAACTCATCACTGATGTGAGTAAGTTTTCAAAACTACCAGCTCTCCTCAGTTCTCTCATTCTTCTGTGTTGGTTCTTGTTCTTGCACCTTATTGTTATAGCATAGTTACTATTTTTATCTTTTCCTATATGGTTTTGCTTTTTAGAATAACATCACATTCTAATCTTTCTTTTTTTCACTATCCAATCACTAAATCAATTTGAGACATATGGTTTAGATTTCCATATATAAAATAAAAAATTTGTCTTTAAAAATCTCTTACATTAGTCTTTGATGTTGGCTCTTATGTGTTAAATATTTTATTGAGATCAGCTTTGTTTGATATAAAATCCTGAAAGTCTTAGAGTTCATTGCATGTTCACTTTTTTTTTCATTCAATACTATACTTAATTTTGTTGGATATACCATTTTCAGCCACAACCTTATTTATTTTGATTGTCAATACATGGTATTCATGGACCTGTGATATTTTATTGTAGCTGTTGATAAATCCTGCGCAATTCCTATCAAAACTCCAGCATATTTGTATTGCTTGTTGTTGCTGTTGTTATTGTTGTTGTAGTAGTTCTAAACATTTCTCTTTGATCTGGGGTTTTTGAAAATTAATAATAATATTCCCATATTTTCCTTGTAGATCCTCTCTGAGGTGGTGATTGATCGATTTTTTTTCTATTTTTACTTTCTCTACTTGTTTTATCACCTCAATTTTTTTCTTTATTTCTTGTAGTATTTTATCAAGATTCTTCTTTTTTTGGTCATAGATTTCAAAGAATCCAATTATTCTTATCTTGTCTCTTTTTGATCTGTACTCTAGATCTGTTGTTTTTCTTATGTTTCATATTTTCTTCTATTTTCTTTTTCATTCTTTATATTTTGTCTTATTTCATGTAACTTCACTGGTTTCCCCTTGTCCAATTTTAATTATCAAAAGTCATTTTTTTTTCTTTAAGACTGTATCTCCTTTTCTAGTTTGTTACATTTTTATAATCTTCTTGTTTATTTTGCATTGTTTGTTTTGTTTTAGTTTTTTTTTTTAATCTCATTTGATTTTTTAAGTCTTTTTAAAGTTCTATAAATTCTTTTGGGGCAAGTAACCATTTATTGTTCTTTTTTGGGGTTAAGAGAGACATTTTAATTTCGGTGTCCTCCGCTAAAAATGAGCCCCAGTCTTTCCTATTCCCATAGTAATTTTCTATTACTGGATTATCTATCCTTTGCCTGCCTATCTATTTAAATTTTTTAAAATAAGGACTTACTGTATAATCATCTCTATTCTTGGTGTTCTGGGAGATAGTGCCTCTAGCATTATTTTTGTTTTCTCCTTTGGCCTAGAACCCCAAACTAAGGACTCCACCCTTTTGTGTCTGAAGCCAGAAGCTATCCTGTCCCACAACTAATGCACTCACTGGGTGTGTTGTATCATTTTCACCCAGGGCTATCATAGTGGCACAGCTGGACCTGGCACCATCAGCAGCAGAGGTTTGTTCAGTCTTCCCATTGAACCTTGAACTCCCCATTCTGCCTAAGAAATGAAAGTTCCTGAATCCAGGTAGTCCCAGGACTCCCTGAATGTTGTTTCAGTTGAGCTAGCCAGAAGATGTTTACAATTTACATTGGTTAACCCTCCATTGTGGTTTCTTTCTTTAAATCTATTCCAGTAATCCTAATAGGATTTTGGTTCTGCCTCAAGTATTATTATTATTATTATTTTGCTTTTTTGTTGAGGCAATTGAGGTTAAGTGACTTGCCCAGGGTCACACAGCTAGGGAATGTTAAGTGTCTGAGAACAGATTTGAACTCAGGTCCTCCTGACTTCAGGGTTGGTGCTCTGCTCTATCCACTGTGGCACCTAGCTGCCCCGTATTATTTGTTTTTTACTGGTCACATTTGCCCTGAGAAGCAATTTTGTTTTGTTTGTGGGGGAAATCTGAAATTAGGAATTTTTTTTTTTTTTTTTTTTTTTTTTTTTTTTTGCTGAGGCAATTGGGGTTAAGTGATTTGCCCAGATAGGAAATGTTAAGTATCTGAGGCCAGATTTGAACTCTTGACTTCAGGGCTGGTGCTCTATCCACTGCGCCACCTAGCTACCCCTGAAGTTAGGAATTTTCTTACCTACTCCAACATCCTCCCAGAATCCTCCTCTCACCTTTCCACCTCCCCCATTTACTAACACAATGCTTTGCAGTCAATAAGTATTTTATGTATAGTTGCTGAAGGAAAATGAATTTACTATCACAAAATCATAGATTTTGAGCTGAGAATAACCTTGTAGATCATTTTGGTCAATGCCCACATTTTCCAGAGTCACATAAGTATTAAGGTCCAGAGATAAAATTCAAACCCAGATACTCAAGCTCCAAATTCAGCTTTCTTTTTCACTTAATGATATTGCTCCTTACCTAATATGACCCTTCCTTTCAGACAATTAGGGTTCAAATTCCAGCTCTATCATTTACTTCCTTGTGACCTTAAAAAAGAAATCACATCTTTTGTGGTGTTGTGCCACAGTTCCCATGTCTCAGTTTCCCTCAGTTGCTCTGTTTCAGTTTCCCTTGATTGTTCTGCCCCAAAATAGCAACCCCCACTTCCTGACCATCAGAAATAATTGGACTCACATTCCAAAGGAGTCATAAAACCTCCAGATGGTCAGCCTCGACATACCCCTTATCTTTTGGCTCCAGACTTACTGTTTCCCAGTTTCTGTCTCAGGCTTCCTTTTCACTCCCTACCTGCCAGAACTGAATTTACAGTTTCCTTGGACCCCGATGTTTCTCAGCTGTTCCCATGAGTTTCTTTGTCTCCCTGAGCTATAGAGACTATGAAACCCACTTCACCCCTCCATGAGGCACTGAATAATTTGTGACATTAGTCCTATTGAGTTGGCTGTCATGTCTGTCAGTCTAACTCTCTGGGCTGGACCTGCCTGAGATCCAGTCAGCTGACATGTCTGTCAGTCTAAATTCACAATGGACTATGTGCTTTAAGACAAGAGTCCCTGAAGTCCCGATCCATAGCTATGGATTCTGAACTCTCAATTAACATCAATGAAGTATTATCTAATCTCTAATGTGTAATACTGCCTCAGTTTCTTCCTGAGCATTACAGTGGGACTCACTTTCTTCATTTAGAAAATGAGAATTAAGCTCAATAGTGGATGAGTTCTTACCTTACTCTAAATCTACAATTCAATAAGCATGAATTCCTACTATTAAATCACTGATAAGCACTCAGCTCATCATTACTTGAGCACTTTCAGTAAGAAAAAATGAATTCCTATAAAACAATCAATTCTAGTTGAGGGGAGTTTTAATCATATTTGGGGGAAAAAGTTTTGCTCTTTAGCAATTTTAATGTTTCTCTGCTTATCTGTGACTCCTACAGATTTCCAATGTGATAAAAAAAAAAAAGTTTAGTCCCACTTTTCATATGATAAGACTATAAATATTTGAAAACAATGATTATGCCCCTCCCCCAGCTCTTCTTTTCCAGACATAACACAACATACCCCCTTAGCCTATATATGTACATGTATAGACACATATTTGTATCTATATATGTATATACATGCATATGTGTACATATACATATGTGCATGTGCATTACTATGTATAGACATATATGAATATATACTTATATTTTATGCATATTGCATATCTATAAATTATGTGAACTTTAAAATTGATATCCTACTTTATTCTGTGTTAATTATTAATTGAGAATTTTATCTAATCACTGGAATCAGTATTTGGGAATTAGTTTGATATAAAGATCATTTTGACTACTTAACATTGGAAATTCCAACTTCTTAATAAAAGTATAATGTCCCTATTTTTGGGGGTTCCTGCTTGGACTCTTTCCTCTGATGGGAAGGGGTTGGACATGAATCACTGGAATCACAAGATTTTCTTACTGATCAGGCTTAAGTCATATGTTGCTTAATACTGGACTTTTCAAACAGTGCTGAATAATTCTATAATTATGTTTCATGCTAAATGTAAGCCCATCACACATAAAAGACTTAAATATCTTCTCTAATGCCAACACTGCTCACTGAAAAAGGCTAATGAACTTTCCTATTAGTAAGTACTAGCCTTGTCAATAGGTTATACTCAGCACTTTTGTGCCTCCATTTATCTTCATTGCAGGTTTTGATTGTGATAGTTATAAGAATCTGTATGCAAAGTTTATATTTGTGTGTGCACATATGTATTTACACATTTACATGTATAAATGCATCAATGTGTGTCTATACACATAGACAAATAAATACATATGCACATTATTGCCTAACCATTTTATTATTATATGTGATTCTGATAGTTTCATACGAAATTGTAAATGTAATAGAAACCGCATTACAGTGGAGACTGTAAAAAATTATATAATTTCTGAGGGGGGGAGGCCCCTTAGAGAATTTTTATATCAATCTCCACATTTAATAAGCTCATTATATATTATGTGAATTCCTTACCAAAGACTGCATAGTAAGTTGGAGTTGGAAGGTAGATAGAAGCCCTACTTTTCTGTCTCCATATCTTGTAACATTTCTCACATCACTGTTCTCTATTATAGAATTATATGTATATCACTTTATTCAATGTCACCTTAGATTGAGCTAATTTTTTTTCAATAGTTATGGTATTCTATTGATAACACAACTCAAAACTCAATAAAGCACAGTTAAATGTCAAATAATAGCAACATGAAGTCTTTTATCTAACTATATGTTGATTGTTTTAGATTAACTATAGGAAATTTATATTTATCTGAATTAAAGGTGAACTTTCATGATTTAAATCACCTAATTTTATAGTAATTATTTCTTTCCTAGCCAGAAACTCTTAAGTCTTCCCCTCCAGATTGATTCTTTTATAAAAGTAAAGGAGGCCATGTTTTGCCTTAATTCTTATTTAGCCCTTAACTACTGAATGGACATTGCCTCAGACAAGCTGAGACCTGGCAAAGACCTCAAATTAAAAAGGTGAAATTCAATTAACTTACAAGTCAACACATGACCCTACTGGTATCGGCTGTCCTCTTTGAGAATGGAGGAATAACAACAGTAAATTCTTCTTAGAAAACAAATAAGTCACCTTATATATGCTATTAGTTATCTATAAATTTAATACTCATGCTATGTCATTTTTTTGCAAGACATTAATAGTAATGTTCATCAGAATAGGGTCAAGGAATAGAGACACACTTGCTTAGTGATAATGTTCTATTAATCTCTGTTCTTTGCATTTCAATATTCAACATGCTTTGAAGTCTCCTCTCTTGGATCATACCTTTCCAAAGAATAAAGGAATGAATGGGAAAACAAAATAATCACTAAGCATTTTCATTATGTCAAGTATTGTGCTAAGCACTAGAGATATAGATTAAAAAAAGGAAAGAGAATTTCTATCCTTAAGGAACTAACATTGTAATAGAAGACAACACATTTAGTGGAGTGCTAACTATAGAATAAATTGAGACATTTTGTTTCTGAAATTAAATTAAATGATAAATTAAAAAAAGATGAAAGAGATGGTTATGTACTCCTATGAATAAGGTAACATGGAAATGGTCATACTTCCCATAATTGGATATGGAAGCTGGAATGACATGAATCAAGTTCAGTGATTACTTGAAAGTATAGGCCAAGTTGAGCAGTCACCTATCTGGGAAATAGAGCTCAAAGAAGGAATGTTTAAAGACTAAAGGAAAGAACCCTTAAGACATGGTTTCTGTTCCAGATTGCCTGGCAGTTAGTGGCAAAATGCTAAAGGATTAGGATGCTATTGATGTAATATAGCTTCTAGAGGAGACAACAATAAATTTAAGGTCCCTTGACCTTAGGGGGCTTCTGTTGTAACAATGTCAGTGATTCTAAAGTCCTCTGGCTTTGCAATCTCTGACCTGGAGGTCTCCCACCTCCAATTTAAGAATACCATTGTCCTAACAATCTGTCAACAAACACTAGTGTCTATTGATCAGTAATAACCAAATTCCAGAGACCACTCCTTGGTTCTACCCCTAGGCCATAAAAATTAGCATATCTATAACATGAGGTACTAGATAAATGTGTCTCTTTGCTTCTGTGTTTCTTTGCTAAATTCTCTTGGGATTTAGACTGCTCCAATTGGCATTACAATTAAAATAAATTTTGCCCCCTTAACTTGGAAATAGGTTCAAGCCTACAAATTCTGTTGAGACTTCCCGTGACACCAGTCTATGACCCCAATCTTTAGAAGTTCCTTCCCAATCTCAACATTAGGTGGCCCATACATGGAGAGTCTAGCCTCCCCTGGCTTGATTCCCTCCTTGTCAAGGTAAGGCCCCCCATTTTTTTTCTCCCACAATCCTACAGCTAGAACACCCTAATCCATTGGGAGAAGGCTTGTATGGGTCATTGTGATCTCCACACTCAGCAAGTTTTACTTGACTGAGGATGCCCAGACTGGGAATTTCTTGCAATTTTTGGCAAAGTTCCTAGGGAACATCCTTTCACCTTCTCTGGGATGCCAGAACTACACAATAGCTTTTGGGAAAATTTTATGGCTTTTGGCAAAGATAGGACAGTCTAAATTCTTTCATTTCATTTTTTCTGTCTATATCTCTGTGCAGAATGTCTGTGTCATGCTTGTTCTGTGAGCTAGATTTTGTTACCTGGAAAGATTTAAAAGTCAATCTGAAAGAAAAAAACTCTATGCTGAATTAGAAATCTTGGGAAAATTTCTTAAAATAACTAACTTTTTCCTGTGGCCAAGCTGGGGTTTACATAAGGTTAGATAATTAAAATTAAAATATCATTTTAGCAGATTTTCAAAGTATTGAGAGGAGTGATTAAAAAGTTTGGCAATTAGTCATTTTAAAATTGCAAAAAAAAATTCCTGAAACATCAAGAATAATTCCAGGAATTTACCCCATTCTGAAAGAAAAAAAAAAAAAAACAACTAGGTAAATAGCAATTTTTTGCTAACCCTTCCTTGACTCCTACCTTATTCAGTGTTTCCCTTCTACTCCTTTGGGAAAGCACCCCAGAAGGTAATAAGGGATCCTCTACATTCCACTCCCCAGAGTAGTCCTGAGTGTATCACAGTTGTGAGGATTACTAACAAGATCAGTATAACCCAAGTGCTAACTCAAATTTTGCCTCATCTGTAGAAATAGGGGAAGTAGCAATAGCCATTGGACCCTATACAGCCTTACTCAAACACCTCCCCAACCCAGCTTGGGGAATTGGGGATGGAGTGGGGATAAGGTTCCATGGTCAGCATTTCCTGTGCCCTGGCATCTGAAACTACCATCAAAGGAATATTCTAGTACCTGTCACCCCACTTTTCAGCAGGTTCCTCTAAGAGCTGCCTGTGAAGAATTTGGATATACCTGATACCACCCAGCATGGCAGTGTGAGGTGAGAAACCAGTCAGCCTCTGCATTTAGTAAGACTACCATTCTCTATTTCAGTTGTAGAGAAGTATTAGCTATGTAACTTATGGCAAATTATTTTATATCTACCTAATTTTCTGATTTGTAAAAAGAAATGATATTTGTTATTGTGAAGACCACATGACTGCAAAGTACTTAGCATAAAACATGCTATGTGAATGTTAACTGCTTTATTGGATATAATTGTTTTATATTTGATAACTTTATGATGTTTTTTAGCTGTGACTGATAAATAATTTCTATGTGTGTATAAATTAATTTGGAAATTTGTCTGAGATATGATAGTAAAAACAATTTTAAAGGCGCTCTAATTAAAACCCACTAAAGGGATATGTAAATTGTAATGTATTTGCACTGAAAATGTTAACAGAAGAGTTTGGAAACTTTAGGAAAACAGAAAAGCAATTTGTTACTATTTTAAAACACTGGCTACCCAAACATCCTGCTTTTGAATTATCTGGCATCAGACTTCTAAGGGCCTTGTCAGTAAAAACTGGCACCTGAATGCTTTTTCTGCCTCTCAGAAGAGAAATGATTTGTGCAAATTGGAAAATAACCAAATGGCAATTTATTTTATCTAAAACATTTAATCAGAATTTAGGGAATTTTATTAAAGTTAAGTCAATTTTAAAATCTATTCTATCTCAGTTTTAAGAATTGTCTTGTTTTCTCTCTGAAACAAAAAAAAACTTATTTAAGGGAATAGAAATTACAGCTAAGACTATTTGGCTATTGCTAGGAAAATTCTAAAATTGTTAACTACATTATTTAGAGTTATTGTCATCAAGTTAAATCTAAAATTGGTAATTACTGTCTGTGGACCAAGAGAGACAAGATGAAAGCCTTATCAGTTTCCCTCCAAGAATGAGGTGTGTAACACATTTTCCCCTTCACAGAGTGAGGAAAGGTATCCAACAACACAACCCATGAAAACGCTAAGAATAGTTGGAAAGGGCAACTGCAAGCTCAACCCCTTCTCTGGGGTCTCTGTCAATTCCCCTTAATTTGTAAGTTTTCTAGTTTTCTTGAAAACCATCATCAACCCTGAGAAATCAGCCTGTTTAGGATTTATAGTTTACTAAGAATTTATAAGCCTGTATAATGATTAATCCTTTGCACCAGGATAAGCTTAAATATATAAATATATAAAACATGTTAAACAAAATTTCTTATGGAGTTAAACTTTAAAAAAATATATATCTAGTCAAGCTACAATTAATAGAATTTGCTAATAGAGATAAAATCTCTTGTGACTGTAAGTGATATTCTTTTGAGTTTTGAATTTGATTGCTTGATCATTATTATGATATTATGATTATATTATGATATACTTGATCTATTAAGTCAGTAATCCACCATTCTACAAAAATGTCATAATTTACTCAGAGGAATGCCTTCCCAGACATCTTATCTGGGCAAGAATTGGGAGGACAACCTTGGACTCCGCTTAAGGATCCTTCTGACTTGGTTTCCTAGTTCTGTTTCTTTGTTTCCCACCTGATTATTCTTGAATCTGGCTATGAGGTACAATTATTACAGCATGATCAACTGTCAAACAGATCTAAGAATGCTTTATCCCCTCATGTATGTGTTCTCAGGCTGAGGCCTGTAAGACCTGTTTTGATGCTATTATAATCATGTCCTTGCTTTTCCTCTCATAGCAAATTTCTACAATCAGAGCAAATGGTTAGTAGAAGCCATGAGCCTAATACAAATATCCTAGGGGACACAATGGTTTTCTGCCTTAGATTTTAAAGATGCTTTATTTTGCATACCATTGCATAAAGTTTCACAATTTCTTTTTGCCCTTGAAGGGGCAAATCCAGAGGAACCTAATCCCCCCACCAATTAACATGGGCAGTCATGTCCATAACATAGAGCTAGCTCAGGGCTTCCATGACAGCCCCACATATTTGGACAGGCACTAGCTATCCAGTATATAGATGATATCTTGATCTGCATCCATACAACTTCCAGTTCCCCTACCTCAGCCAGTGCTGTGAAGTTTTTTTTTTTTTTAATCTAAAGATCCACACAGTCTTATCAGTCTGTTTAGACCCTGAAAGTTTAATTTCTTAGTTTAATCTCTTGACCCAGTCTTAGCCCTACCTAAACCCTTTTATACTATACATTAGTAGAAGGGAAGGCCAGGTCCTAGGGTTCTCTGGAAACCTATCCCCAGAACCCTTGCTTACTTCCCAAAGAAACTTGGTGTTTTGGGGGTGATTCTCATGCCTTAGAACTAGCTGCCACAACTCTTCTAATTGAGGAAGCCTCTAAGATCACCCTAGACCAGTCATTGGACACTCCCAACTTGACTCTCCCAATGTGCCACACACTTAATCCTGCCATTCTGCTCTCTGACATCACTCAGTCAGGTGACATTATTCATAATTGATAGGAATATTTAAATTCTGTCTACTCCAGTCAACCAGGTGTAGACATTCCTCTTGACAACCCAGATGGTGAATGGTTTACAGATGGGTCCAGTTTTCTTGAAAATAGGAAAAGGAATTCAGATTATTCTGTGGTGACCCTCTGTGGTGTAGCCCCTTGGATGCTAAGGCCCTCTGTCCCCTGCCCAGAAAGCTGAACTCATTGCCCTTACTAGGTAGGGCTTTGGAACTGGGGAAAGGAATGAGAGTGAACATCCATACAGACTCCAAAGATGCTTTTCATATTTTGTACATTCATGGAGCTATATGGAAAGAAAGGGGACTTTTGACAACAAAAATATTCTCCTACTAAATATGCAAGGGAAATTCTACAGCTATTGCAAGCTGTTCACAAACCTAGAGAGAGATTTCTATTATGTTTTATAAAGGACACCAGAAGGGAGATTCACTTCAGGCCAAGGGGAACAGGATTGCAGATTTAGCTGCCCATGCTGCTGTCCATTTGCCCTTCACCATGGCACCTTTAATTCCCCAGATCCCTGACTGTTATTCTCATTCATATTGCTCATTGTGGAAGAAGGGGACACACACTTTTTTATTCTAGGTGGTTTTAAATACCCTCAAGCCACGCTCTAATCCCAGAAACAAGTCAGTGTTTTTGGCCTACACCAAACTATCCACTTGGGAAAAAAATGCTTTCCAGTACCTTGTGAACCTATCTTCACTGTTAGCAAGCTAGGAGAAACAATTAAACAGTTCTTTCAGGTCTGCCCGGTTTGTGTCCAAGTAAATTCTAAAAGGGCTGTTAAACCCCTCTCTCCTGAAGCCTATCTGGAGGAAGGGTACATGTTTGGGGAGGACTAGAGATAGATTTTACACATATATCCCCTCTTACGGGGCTTCAAATTGCTTTTGGTTTTTTGTTTACTCCTTTACTATTTGCTTAGAAGCCTTCCCTTGCAAGACTGAGAAGGCTCAGAAGGTATCAAAGTGTTTGCTAAAAGAAATTATGCAGGGAATGAATGAAAAAAAATGCAGATAAAAGTGGCCTTGCTATACCAGATCTAAAACTATATTATAAAGCAGCGGTCATCAAAACCATTTGTTACTGGCTGAGAAATAGAGCAGTCGATTAGCGGCATAGGATAGGATATCAGGACAAGCTGGGTAATAATGTTAGCAATTTAGTGTTTGATAAATCCTAAGACCCCAGCTTTTGGGATACTCACTATTCGACAAAAACTGCTGGGAACATTGGAAACTAGTGTGGAAGAAATTAGGGCTTGACCCACATTTAACACCGCGCACCAAGATAAGATCTAAATGGGTTCATGATCTAGCTATAAAGAGTGATATTGTAAGGAAATTAGAGGAACATAGTACAGTTTGCCTCTCATACCTGTGGAGATGGAATAAATTTATGTCCAAAGAAGAACTCGAACTCTTAATTGAACACCAGATAGATATTTTTGATTATATTAAGTTAAAAAGTTTCTGTACAAATAAAACTAATGCAGACAAGATTAGGAGGGAAGCATCAAATTGGGAAATCATCTCTACATTTAATGGTTCTGATAAAGGCCTCATTTCTAAAATATATAGAGAATTGTCTCATATATATAAGAATTCAAGCCACTCTGCAATAGATAAATGGTCAAGGGATATGAACAGACAATTTTCAGATGATGAAATTAAAACCATCTCTAGTCATATGAAAAGTTGCTCCAAATCACTATTGAACAGAGAAATGCAAATTAAGACAACTCTGAGGTACCACTACACACCTGTCAGATTGGCTAAAATGACAGGAAAAAATAACGATGAATGTTGGAGGGGATGTGGGAAGACTGGGACACTGATGCATTGTTGGTGGACCTGTGAATGGATCCAACCATTCCGGAGAGCAATTTGGAGCTATGCTCAAAAAGTTATCAAACTGTGAACACCCTTTGACCCAGCAGTGTTTCTATTGGGTTTATATCCCAAAGAGATCTTAGAGGAGGGAAAGGGACCCAAATGTCCAAGAATGTTTGTGGCAGCCCTTTTTGTACTGGCTAGAAACTGGAAACTGAATGGATGCCCATCAATTGGAGAGTGGCTGAATAAATTATGGTACATGAATGTTATGGAATATTATTGCTCTGTAAGAAACGACCAACAAGGGCGGAGCCAAGATGGCGAACTGCAGACAGCTTTCTCTGTGAACTCCTGGGACCTTCCCTCAGACCCAGACAAAGTGAGCCTTCGAACTGGTTTTGGAGTGAGGGCTCCGCCAAACATTTGGACTACAACACACTTCTATCAAAAATCTACTTTGAAAGAACTCCAGAGAAGGTTAGCCTCAGGGGAAATCGGCTGCTGTTCGAAATCAGACACCAGCTGGGGCGGAAGTCAGGGCTGCGATAGAGGGGTGGATTTTAGGCACCCAGGAAGCCCCTGGGAGACACCTGGGCCAGTTTGCTCTGCTTGCGGGCAGGTGCTTTGGCAGATCTGCCTTTGGTAAAGGGTGGATCGAGAGCAGCTGAAAACGTGGTCCTAGTGCGAATCTAGCCAGCCTCAGACTGGAAGTCAACTCGGCAAACTGCTCCAGGGCAAATACAAATTGTTGCAGTTTTCTCTGCTTTTGACCAATATCCCAACTTTAAATCATGAGCAAGAAGCAGAAGAGAGCTCTCACCATAGAAAGCTTTTACAGAGAAAAAATAGAACAGTCCCCAGATCCTGACATTATGAATACAATCCCAGATGAAGCCGCAAAGGCAGACTTAAGTTGGTCTCCCTTTCAGAAGGCTTACCTGGAAGATTGTATTAAGAATCTCAAAAGAGAGCTAGAAGAAGAATGGGGAAATAAATTGAGATCAGGGCAACAGAAATATCAAAAACTGGAAAATAGGACTGGTGAATTGGAAAAAGAAAACAGTTCACTGAAAAACAAAATTGGTGAATTGGAAAAAAATCACCAATTCACTGGAAAATAAAAATGGTGAATTTAAAAACAAAATTGGTGAATTGAAAAAAGACAACAATTCACTGAAAAACAAAATTGGTGAATTGGAAAAAGACAACAATTCACTGAAAAATAAAACTGGCAAAATGGAAAAAGAATGCATTGAATCAAGAAATTCAATTGGCCAGCTACAAAAGGAGCTAAAAAAGATAACTGAAGGGAATAATACTTTAAAAATTAAAATTGAACAAAAGAAGTAAATGACTCAATAAGACTTCAAGAATCAAACAAAAACAAAAAAAAAATGAAAAAATAGAAGAAAATATGAAATATCTCCTAGGAAAAACAACTGACTTGGAAAACAGATCCAGGAGAGACAATTTAAGGATTATC
>JAJPUD010003796.1:186927-227801 GCA_023553655.1 Myrmecobius fasciatus
CACTTCACACCTGTCAGATTGGCTAAAATGACAGGAAAAGTTAATGATGAATGTTGGAGGGGTTGTGGGAGGGCTGGGACACTGATGCATTGTTGGTGGAGCTGTGAACGGATACAGCCATTCTGGAGAACAATTTGGAGCTATGCTTAAAAAGTTATCAAACTGTGCATGCCCTTTGACCTAGCAGCATTTCTATTGGGCTTATATCCCAAAGAAATCATAAAGGAAGGAAAAGGCCCCACATGTGCAAGAATGTTTGTGGCAGCCCTTTTTGTAGTGGCTAGAAACTGGAAATTGAATAGATGCCCTTCAATTGGAGAATGGCTGAATAAATTATGGTATATGAATATTATGGAATATTATTCTTCTGTAAGAAATGACCAGCAAGATGATTTCAGAGAGGCCTGGAGAGACTTATATGAACTGATGCTGAGTGAGATGAGCAGAACCAGGAGATCATTATACATGGCAACAACAGTACTATATGACGATCAATTCTGATGGACATGGCTCTCTTCAACAATGAAATGTTTCAAACCACCTCCAATTGTTCACTGAAGAAACCCATATACACCCAGAGAGAGGTATGTGAAATGTGGACCACAACATAACATCTCATATTCCTTGATTGATGTTTGCTTACATTGTGTTTCCTTTATCTGATATATCGTTTGTGTAGATAAGATTTTTCTTGCACAACAATGATAAGTTTGGAAATATGTATACATATATTCGATTTGCCAATATTTGAACATAATTAACATGTAGTGGATATCCAGCCATCTAGGGGAGGGGTGGGGAGTTGGGGGGAAAAATTTGTAACAGAAAGCTATGTAAGGGTTATTGTTGAAGAATTACCCACACATATGTTATGCAAATAAAATTTAAAAATATATAATTAAAAAAAAAAAGAAATGACCAACAAGATAATTTCAGAGAGGCCTGGAGAGACTTGCATGAACTGATGCTGAGTGAAATGAGCAGAACCAGGAGATCATTATATATGGCAACAACAATACTATATGATGGTCAACTCTGATGGACATGACTCTCTGCAACAAGGAGTTGTCTCAAACCAGTTCCAGTTGTTCAGTGAAGAAAACCATATACACCCAGAGAGAGGGATATGAAATGTGGACCACAACATATCATTTCCATGATCTCTATCGATGTTTGCTTGCATTGGGTTTCCTTTCTCAGATTTTTTTTTCATGTAGATACGATTGTTCTTGCACAGTGAGATAAGTATGGAAATATGTATACATATATACGACTTGTCAAGTATTTTATCATTATTAACATGTAGTAGACTTCCTGCCATCTAGGGGAGGGGAGGGGACTGGGGGTAAAATTTGTAATGGAAAGCTTTGTAAAGATCAATGCTGAAGAACTACCCATACATATGTTATGCAAATAAAAAGCTTTAATAATAAATAAATAAATAAACAAACAAACAAACAAATAAATAAATGAATGAATGAATGAATGAATGAATGAGTGAATGAATGAATGAATAAATAAATAAATAAATAACAAAAGAAATTATGCCTTGCTTTGGCCTGACCATATCTTTGCAGAGCAACAATGGCCCAACCTTGGCTTCTCAAATAACTCAACAGGTGGCTGAAACACTTAATATTACTTATCATCTCCATATACCTGGCAGGCTCAGTCTTCCTGGAAAGGTGAAGAAAATGAATCACACCCTCAATGGAGCCCTTACTAAACTATGCCTGGAGACTCCAGAGAATTCATTGCAAAGTGGAAGGTTTCTCCTGGCTGGATTCATGTTTCTAGAATTAAAAGTGCTACTCTTGTTACTTCTTCTCCCTCAGACATTCCTGAATATTCCTGTGAATGCATAGAGAACCTGATATTATTCTTCCACAGGACTCCTGGAAACTCTGGAAATATACTGGATAGAGAAGGGTGAAATTGTCTGTGTCCTTCCCTCCCTCAATCTAAGCTTTCTTTCTGTCTTGTTATTTTCCACTTTTTCCAGGTGTACCTTTACCAACACTCCAAAGATGAGAGCTTTGTTCCTAGTATTTTCTCTCCAGCTCTCTTGGTGTCACACTGTATGCCCCCACCAGTGGGGAGATAATTCCTCAGACTTTGGTCAGGCTAGGGAACTCTGTGGGCAGTGAGAGCATTCAGGATTGTTGGGTGTGCCATCAGCATCTTCAAGGTAGCCCACATATGTGACCTGATGCATTATTTGCAAAGACTCCATTTCCAAATGTCACCATCATTACCCCAGATGCCACTCTATCTGTACTAGCTACCCCCCACTCCCAGAGGAATAAATTTAACCTGACTATCCCCTATTTTCTTGATGGAAAAGATCTCTTACCCACATAATAATTGTAGGATTTTCATTCCCAAATTATTCATGCAAATTCATTCATAATGCTTCTACACTACCTTCTTTGAAACTTCTTCATAACTTCTTGAGAACAAATATTCCTATTGGTAGATTTGTTTCCTCAAGACTATGAACTTCCAACTATTTGTTCACCTTGAATCCCATCGGCTGATTCTGACACTCAGCACCCTCTAAATATTGCTGTTGCCATTGTCAAGTCTTGTGCCTCCCCTCCTCAGTCTGGACCCCATTAGGCAAGTACAGCTCTATACCTCTTTTCAACATGAAGCAGTTCCAGAAGATGAGATCTCCATCCTTTGATAATTTTGGGGTGCAAACTACTTGAGAGGGGAAATGATGTAATATAGCTTCTAGGGGGGACAGCAACAATTTTAAGGTCCTCTGACCTTGGGGGTTTTGTTGTAACACTGTCAGTGATTCTAAAGTCTTCTGACTTTGCAATCTCTGACCCAGAAGTCCCTCACCCCCAACCTAAGAATACTATTGCTCTAACAATCTGTCAAAAAACATTATTGTCTGTTGGTCAGTGACAACCAAGTTCCAGAGACCATTCCTGGGTTCTCTCTCTAAGCCATAAAATTAACATATCTATAACATGAAAAACTAGATAAATGTGTCTCTTTGCTTCTGTTTCTTTACTAAATTCTCTTGGAATTTAGACTGCTCCAATTGGCAGTACAATTATAATGAACTTTGCCCCGTTTACTTGGAAATGGAAATGACTTGAACCCATTTCCAAGCTGCAAATTCTTTTGAGACATCTCATGATACTGGTCTGTGACCCCAACCTTTTGGGGTCCCTTCCCAATCTCAATACTATCATTAGAAAGTTTGTCAAATACATTGTTAAATTTCAAATGTTCTGAGGCATTGGAGTTACCCTGTTAGAACAGGAAGGGCATTTAGACTAGCACAATCTGTTCTTACTGAAGTGGTAGTGATAAATAGAAAGCACTACTTTCCTTATTAAATGATCTTTTAAAAATATATTTTAACATTCCATTCTAACATTTTGAAATGTTTTAACACTAAGTTAATGCAATGAGATGATTTTTAAAAAGTATTTACTTTTCTTTCATCAGTTAAAAGTTTTGATATTAATGCATTATTTTAAGAATTCTTTTGACCAAATAAAAATATGCTTAATAAGCAAAAATAGAGAAATGAAAAAATGAAAAAGAGAATGGTAGAAGATGGGCAGGGTCATGGGCAATCTTTAGACTTTAATTCTATTTTAATTCTTAATGGGTAATTGTTTTATTAATATTTTGCTCATATTGTCCTATTAAAGTACTTCATTTCCCCATATTATTTTTATTGTCCCAAAGGACTTATTATTTCATCTCCAGATCATTAAGATATATTAGACTTCTGTGAGAGAGAAGAAAACACCCATCAAAAAATATTCTGAAAGAAAAAATACAATATTATTTCAGACTAAAATCATTAGAACAAAACAAGTTTATTCACAAATTTCTGACAACTATCATCAATGCTTGTCAAGTTTTAGATCCTGAGAATCATGACTCTATAATTAAAGAAACTTTATAAGTCATTAAAACAGAAAAGTTAAGTGATTTACATCGTCATAAAGATAATAAATTACAGAGCTAGAATTTGAACCATTATATTGTATTTCCAAATCTACTACTTTCTTCTTTACACACTATAATACTACAATGCCCAGTGAGAAAGAAGCTATAGTTAGAATAATCTAGCAAATTAATTTATAAAATTCCTTCATAATTACTTCTCAGTGTCCTCTATATATATTTTAGTGGTAAGACATGGGAAATGATAGTAAAAATGTTCTGCCAGATCAGGGTAAAATATATGAGGCAATATTAGACACATAACTCAATAAAGCTAAAAGAGTTTATACAAAAGGCACTTTGGTCTTGAAAAGATGAAATAAGCATCAAATACAAGCCTACTATGTATTGAGTACTTAAAAAAATAAATACATGTTAATTTGTCTTGGGTTTTATATACAATATGCTCCTTAAAGGATTATTATCCAAATGCTTTTTGTACGGTCTTCTATTTGTAGAACAAAACCAATGAATAAATTACTAAGATTGTAGAGGAGGATTGCCTGTTCAGTAGCTATCTAACTAGTATATTTTTCTTCTCATGGAGAAGCCATTGTAAATCACACAATAATTTTATGCCTCTTGGAAGAATTATAGAGTACTGTTTTAGACAGCAGGATTCATTGGAATATTAAAGAGTTGTCCTCAAAGCAAACTGCCTTTTACATGGAGCAAGGATTCTGTGGGCCATTCCAGATGTAGGAATTAGCCAAGATGGGTTTACACTAGGCAGCAACTCAGTGCGCCTTTCCCCTTATAGGAATCAATGAAGACTCGGGGTTCAGTTTTGCCTTCTAAGGCTTCAGGCTGGGGAAATAAAGGACTAGTTTCTTTAAAAGGAGGTGATTATGCCCTAGACCAAGATTTCTGATTGAACAGGTAGAGATCTTGAAGTTTCCCTATGAATAGGTAGGTGGAGACTTTCCCAGATGCCAGAAGAGGTTTTGATTTAGGGTCTCCAACCCAGGACCACCTTTCCCAAAGGTCACAGTTTGCAACAGTTATGTAGAATTATTTTCAAAACTCAATTTGTATTTTTATTGATTAACTGCTCATCCAGAAAAAAAAAGTTTAGTATTATAAATTTTATACTTTATATTTTAAGAATTGAAGGTTTTGGCAGTATATATAAATCTGTAACAGATGTAATATTTCTGTAAGCAAAGAGGAAGACCCAGGATGCAAATTTACTCTACTAAAGGAGATTCAAAATTAATTGAAGACCTGTAGAATCATCTGAGACATATAGACTCATGCCTTGTTATTAATTGTTACTGATGGATTTGATGAGGTCAGAGTAGCAATTCCTAGAATGAAATGAGATGTGAGAAAAGACACATATGAAGCATTCACAATAGCATTCTCTATGAGAAAAGTTTACAAACAAAGTGAAAAGGTAAAATAGACACCAGGAGTGGTAAATATGAAATCCATTTGGGAGAGCAAAAGAAAAAATATTACAGTTAGCTAGGAAAAGGGTTTTAACAATGGAAAAAAAAACAATTTCCTAATAGAACATACAATTAACCTAAAGGAAGATGCCATTAAAGGGAATATGCCATGAAGTAGGAGGACAACATTGACATGGAATTGGCAGGCTAATTACATAAAAGAGTTTAGCAGACCAACTCCAGAAGGAATTAGTAAGGGTAGGGGATTAAACCATTAACTGGCAGACTAACCCTAAAAGGGATTTTGAAAAAAAGTGGCATAGACCGTGGACTAATTTATAGGTGAAATTTATCTGTGGGTTGGGGGGAGGGAGGTGACATCATAATTTGGCTTTCTAATTGGATCAATAAAGTGGGATTTCCAAGGATTTCCACCAGAGGTGGAACTGTATTTGAAACTCCATTTGCACAAAAGGCCCATTTAAGAAGAAAATTCTTACTTTAGGCTGAGATGATCCATTTTGTGTCCTTCCCTGTTTGCCTCAGGATATTATCTTATCAGTGTTTCAGGATTTCTATAACATTCACCTAGTCACTCAGGACAACATCAGATTTAACATAGACCTTTTTTGTACTCTACATAGCATTTCATGCATCCATTTGTCAAGTTTCCTTTATTAGTATCTACACAGATAGTATTTAAAAAATAAAACAAAACATTTTTGGAATATATATATATATATACATACATACATACATACACATAGTTGTTTCAACAATAGTTAAAAATATAACTTCTACTTAAAATCCATTTCAAAGTGGAAATTGATCCTGAAGACATAAGCAGTTTAGGGAACACTTTAAATCTCAGTGCATTGCTGCTCTAAAATGTTCCCCCTAAGGCAAGCAAAGTGGAATGAATTGTGACTTTCAGCTCCTATTTAAACTGGAAACCTAAAGAGAAAGAAAATGGATTGACCTGGATTTTATAATACTGGGGAATTAAGCAATATACTTATTTCAACATATACTTAGCAACTGATGGCTTGAGTTTCATCTAGTAAACCATAGTTTTTTTCTTGACTGACAATCCTAAACTATACAATTCTCTACTTGTCAGCACACTGACAAGAAATGTAATGCTTATCATTCTTCAATGTCTTTCAAATATTCTTGAGTGATTCATTTATAGCCCCATAAACTGGATCTCAGAGCCAAAAGGCATACCTTCCCCTTTCATATCATTTGTCATTTACTACTGTGTACCATAATCTAATATGCTTACTCCTATTGTGTTCAGTGTCATTTTCAGTTTAATGACAATTCTGACCTGTGCTATGAGTATTATCATTTAGGTCACAGTCATTAATGCAGATGTGCATTGTACATAGTAGTCTTAACATGGAAAATCTGCCCATCTGGTACAAGGAGTTTTATAATGACATAGCTAAGAAATGATTTATTCAATTTGTTGCATCCTAAATCAGATTTTGCTTTATTAGATTGGAGATAAAGTGTCTCAAGGACTGAGCATGATTCACATATTTTTGGAGTATATTGGGAAAAGGTCAAGACTTTTTAAGATTTAATCTTCCTTTATTTCACAAATTGATTGTGTGACTTTTGGAATCTCATGAAACCTCAAGGTGTATTCATTTATTAAGTGACTGGTTTAATACCTATAAGCTTTCTAGAGATGCCACAAGAATAATTGTACCATTTATGGGAAATGTTAAGTAATAAAATTTAGCATTTAGATGACTTTATGCACCTTATGTGAATCTATGTATTATTCCTGTGAAGTAGAAAAGACATAATATTCTGAGTTCATCAATAAGTCTGAATGAATCAGGATAAAAATAGGAGATTTGCCAAAAGTAAAAAAGAAAGCTAGCCACAAAGCAAAAGAATCCAAAAATCTGTATTGTGGAATAAGCATTATGGCCTCAAAATGAAAGATTTGTAAATATTTGTAAATGAGTCGCTTGACTCATTTGAAACTTAATTATTATTATTAATTAAATTATTCAGCTTTCCCCAACCATTATAATTTTATGTACTCCTGATACATCCAAATTACAGAGCAAGATGTAACTAAATTTTGGGAGAAAAGTCATTCTCTTATTTTTTTTTTTTAATTTCAAAAAATAAATATGTCTCCTTGCTTTTTCCAAGTTTTACTTTGGCACAACTGTGATCTTGATTTTCTGTCACTAACGTTTTCTTCCCTGTCTACATTTTCCAATGCAAATTCCCCACTAGTTTGAGCAGCCTACATATACATCAACATTTCTTAACCTCAAAACAAAAAACATCCTCAGTTTTGAAATTACCTCAAACTGCTATTCCATTTTCTTATTTTCTTTCAGCACAAGCTTTCAGAAAGCTTATTCTTTCCTCTGTATTGACTCTTTAATTCTCTTCACTTTCATGTTAATACAAACCACTCTATTTGAAGTGTTATAGCACAGGGCTTCCTAAACTTTTTCTATTCCTGACCGTTTTTGCTCAAGAAATTTATATATGACCCCATGTAAGAATATAAAATAGATACACAAATGAAACATTTACTGATAATAAATCATAATTATGTCACCCCATATTCAGATATGTGAGCTCACATGGGGTTGTGAACCACGTTTAAGAAACTTCACTCCAGCAAAGGTTATGAATTACCTCATAATTGCTGAATCTATTGGCCATTTTTGTCATAATCTTTGATATCATTAAAGCAATTTATTCATTAACTTTTTATTTTTCATGACATTATTACCTTCCTTATCTTCTAAGACTTTGAAGTTGTCTACTTTCTCTTTAGGTTTCTATGTTTTCATTGTCTCTTTTTCTGACTTCTGTTGTTCTTTATATACATGAATGCAGTATGGGTTCCTCATTGCATTGTACTTAACATTCTTTTACTCTCTATCTGCTATTTTTTCTAGGTAATTTCATCTATCCCCTTAATTTCAGTGATTATGAGCGTTTGCATGATTTTCTAGCCTTAACTTTCTGTGCTGAATTTGAGGTCTGCTTTTCTGAAAATTTGTTGGACATTTTTATCAAAATATATTACTTGCATTTTGCAGGGAATTCTCACAGTTTATCTGGACACACTCTCTTACATCCTGAAGTGTACCCCCATACTCAAAGTTTACCATTTAATATGAACCATATTAAGATTAAGATTAGCCAGCATGTTCCCCTTTGATGTCACTACTCAGGCTTCATTTTCAGGTTTTCTCTTCTCTCTTTCACTTTGGAAGGTACACTGGTTGCACAACTATTCTTTCAATATTCCTGTTTCTATCAAAGCACACAGATTCTTATGAAAATTACTGAGGAATGCAGTTGTTAATAACTACTGACAAACAGGAGTTAAAAAGTGAGGTTTCAGCAAGTTGATTAAGAGATCTGATAAACCCATTTCCCTTTCATCATCTGAAACAATAAGAAATAATCCTAAGTATAATAATAACAAAAAAGAAGTAAATGGAAAAAAAATTTAAAATAGCCTAATGAGGAGAAACCCAGAGATGGGGTGGGGGAGGGAGACTATCTCAATGACTGATGGAAAGGCAATAAAAAATAAAAATAATGATGATGATAATGCTAATAATAGACATTTTTAAATATAATTAACAAATATATTGGAAAATGGAATGTGAGTAAAAGTCTCTGGGAGAAAAAAAGAGATTAGTCTGGCAATTAATTATAAACTGAACTCTAGAGAAGAGAATGAAGCACCACTGAAAGTGATTGAAGAGCCTAATAAAAGAATTAAAGGGAGAGATAATTAGCAAAATTAGAGCTTTTAAATTAAAAATATAGAAAAGATAATTGGTGATAGAACAGAAACTGGAACATTTTGACGAAGTTGAAGCCACCTTAGAAAAAGAGCTAATAAATTTTAAATGAAGGTAAAATATTAAATATTATCATTTAATTTCCCTAGTACATTATATAAAACTGATTCTGATAAGTGAAGTAGAGTGGTATTCTAATTCACGTTTCATTTTCTCTAAAGATGTAGATTGTCTCTCTATCCTGTGCTGCTTTTGTCCATATTCTTTCAGAAGTTTATCCCAGATGCATTTGACATGTTGTGCTTGTTTCTTGACTCTACCCAACATTCTGAAGATGCCATTGGAACACAGGCTGTCCAACAATTTTCTATTATTTTCACAATTTGATAATTTTTAACCACACACTTTCCTACTTCCCCTGTTATTCTGTTCTTAGTCCTCTACTTTTTTTTTTTAATGTATTCTTGGTGAACTTATTAACTCCCATAGGTTGAATTATTATCTGTGTAAATTACTCTAAGATTAAATAATAAAGCTTGGTCTCTTCTGACCTCTATAGTAGTGCTGCCACAATGGTTTATTTGAGAACTAAAACTGGATATACTGTAGGTATCTCAAACTTTATATGACTAAAACAAATCCTATCATCTTTATTCCATAAACCTATACTTCTTTCTAATGTCCCTGTTTCTGTTAAGTACATCAACATCTTTCTGGTCATATAGGCCTGAAATATTTGTGTTACCCTATATTCCTTCTTTTCTCTCATCCACCTTTGAAATTCTTTTTTCAGATCTTTTCATTATCTTCACATTATCCCTCACATCCAAAATGCCTCTATTCTCACTATATCCTAGTTTTCTATTCATCAACTTTTTTTTTGTCATTTTGCAATAGCCTCTAAAATGATCTTCCTATCTCAATTCTTTTTCCTCTACTATTCTCCATTCAACTGACAAGATGATTTTCTTAAAATGCAAGTCTGATCATGCCATTCCTTTGCTCAAAAAACTCCATTGTCTCCCTAATATCTCTATAATTATATCCAGAGTATTCTATTTGGCATATAAAGTTGTTTTCAACATAGCTCCAACCTATAATTCCAACTTTGTTATAAATTACTTTCCTTCATGTACTCTTCTGCCTAGTCAAACTTGCTTTCTTGAAATGACTAATATATGACAATGTCTTTGTTATTTTGTACAAGCAAATCACAGACAAATCCAAACATTCTTCTATTCTATTTCTTAGATTTCTTTCAAAATTCAGTTCAAGTACTACTATTTAAATAAAGCCTTTTCTTATGCAGCTAATAATGCCTCCAGATTTCTTAATAACTTAAAGTCATGTGGTAGGTGGTGTATATATGCCATATCTGCCATACATGTCTGCCCAAATTTAAAATAAGGGTTATTTAATTGCAAGGCTTATTTCTTTTCTTCCTTTGTGTTCTCTTTATCTACCACAGTAACAGGCACTGGACAAGAATTTAATAAGTGATTTTGGCTTATTAATCATATTTTATAGCCAAACATTATTTGTCATATTAATTTATCCATTGTCCTTTGTATGTATTATAATCTGGACAATGATCATTCTTCAAACACTTGTTTTTCTTCTATGGATACTTGTGTTAAAATATTCGGTTTAGGTTCAATTTGTATCAGGTGGGTTCTGAAGCATCCTGAGAATTGATACAATTTTTAAATAAAATTTTCTGAAATAAAACCAAACACATGAAATGGCATTACAAAGATTAATTTCTAGAATTTTGAGGATCTTTAAAGGATATTATTGCTTTCAATCAATTAAGTCCATTTTCCCTTCTCAATTTCAGGAAGACCTGAAAAAAACAAACAAACACCAAAGCCAAATATATACGTTAGCTATTATGTGCATATTTATACATGTAGATAAAGATAGAAATAGGTACAATATACAAAGATACATATGTGCATTATCAAACATCTATATTACGTTAAGTATTATCATATATCACTGAGTACCATGCTGCCAGGCACATAAAAGACATGTAAGAAATATTTGTTTGTTGAATGATATTTACATATAATCAGAAAGAAAGAGGAATAAATAGATACTGGAATTGATTTCATTATTAAAGGAAACTCTTGGGTAAGGAAACCTATTCTACCAATCTAGGAAGTTTATTGTTATTATTATTATCATCATTACTATTATTACTTAACAACCCACACAGTTGGCCAGAGAACTAAAAATTTAAATGATTTGCCCAAGATCATGTAGGCAAAATGTTTTAGAAAACTGGAGTCAGTATCTTCCTAGTTCTAGACTAACTCTGTTATTATACTGTTGTATTATAGAGAAATATTGTTTTTCTTAATATACTTAAACTGGATGCTTAAAGTTTAAATATTCTGTTTAAGTTCCATTTGTAGCAGGTAGGTTCTGGAACATCCTGAGCATTGATACAAACAAGTAATAAATAACCTGAAAACAGGAGCAAATAGCAGTACCTCAGCATCACTCTCAGCTTGAACTCTAGGCAGGATCTTTTTCATAATTAGGGCAAATACCTTTATCAAATATATTCCAGTAACTTAGTCTAAAAGCATTTATTATGTATGTTCTATGTACTAGTTTCTGAGCTAAGCTCTGTGAATACAGAGAAAGCCAAAATAATTCCTGCTCTTGAGTGTCTGAAATTCTTACAAGGAAGACAAAATCCAAACACTCAATTCTCAACCTTATTGTGTTTTACTTTTAAAACTTCAACCATTCATTTCTGTAATTTATTAGTAATCTCAGTTTTACTTTCCTATTTTCAACAGGGCATATTCCTGGCTATGCAAAGTAGAGAAAAAAAAAAAAAGAGAGAGAGACAGACAGAAGGGTGATGCCAGCAAGTCTATGGAAAGGCTGGTATTCTACTATGTATTTCACTAATTTTGTTCACCCTATCTTTTCAGAGTAATGTACTCCTCTTGGACTTGGTACATGTGCTCATTTTCCTTTAAACTCCAGTTTTGTATTATAACCATGCCCCCCAAAGCAAGTCTTTTTATCTATAATACTGAGTAAAAAATAAAAAAACAAACAAACAAACAAAAAGCAAAGATAATAGATAAATTTCATGCTGGAATGTCTGCAGTTGCTGTACACAAAAAGATTAGTGTTAACAATCAACAATTAATTATATCCATAAAAATAGTAGGGAAGTATTTGCAAAAGTGTTCTTGAATAGTCTCCAGAAAGTACTATTGTAACCTCTTAAGTGTGAGATGATAGGTGAGAAACAATAAACAATTATGTTCTCATAGTGGACAAAAACCAGAAATCTGGAAAATGGAAGTAGTTCAGAGAGGGGGAACAGGGGAGCTCCTGAAACCAGTTGAAACTAGGTAAAACTAGACAGAACTAGTTGTAAAATAATAATAATAATAATAAAAAAGCTGAAAGTCATAACTTAGCTAGAGCGTGCATGCTTAATTGCTTCATAAATATTAACTTCTCCTCAGGAGCTAAGACTCATTTTAATGGTCATGCAATGTATATAGTGGGAGGGGAACATATTAAAAGGTATATGGTATAAAAGGATCAGGAAAGAATGTTAGCCATAAGGGAGAGATTTCCTGGGCAAATCAGTGAAAAAAGGTTGTTATTGTTCTTGAAAATTCTGTATGAGCTCATTTTGAGTTTTCATAGCTGCTTTCTGCAGGAATGTATTTAAAGTTTAAACTGTTTCACTTATCCTAAGGTTGTTCATTTACCGCACCCTTATTTAGGATTCAAATTTTTGTTTCAAATAGAACTGAAAATGTGGAAAAGCAGCTAAGATTGTGGATAAATCAGATGGCAAATCCTTCCAGATCTCCAAAATCACACCCCGAGTAATGAAGCACAGAGTACTGGAGGTGTTGAGAACTCACCAATTTCCACATTTTCCCCTTACAGTGGCTTAAGTTTCAATAATATTTTCCTTGGTTTGTGGACAGCTTCCAAGGTACAGTGAAATATTCTCAAACTACTATGGAATATACTAGAAGGTAAAATTCAGGTCAAAGGTTTTAGTTTTAAGAATTTTATTTGTTGTATAGTGTTTGTGGTACTGTAGATTTCATATATATATATATATATATATAAAGATTTATATAAGAAAATAAGGTTTTTTTTTTGTTTTGTTTTGTTTTTGTTTTTGTTTTTAAATTTGAGGTGTTAGCACCAAAGAACACAAAATTCTAAGAAATTATTAGAAAGAAGAATGTTTTGAGTATTAGCAATTTTATTTTTTGTATGGCATTTTATGATTTACTTCATGATTACTGTATCAGGAAAAGTAAATATTATACTTTGTTTTAAAGAATTGTATGTAGAAAAAAAATATAGCAAAAGTTTACAAGTTTTGGTGGTTGTATGAACTCAGTGCCCTGTTTCCCTTAGCTTCAATGTATCAGTATTCACTTTTTTTTTTTTTTACTTTGCAATTATTTTTAGAAACATTATTCCCACAAAATTTGAGGATTAACTATATATATACATTGAAGATACACACAGGTCAAATTGAAGACAATCATTGAAGGAAGGCATTAGAATTAAGGAGCATTGGGAAATATTTCCTAAAAAAGGTAGAATTTGAGTTGAGATATTAAAAAAGTAAGGAAAGTCAGAAGGCAGAGGTTTGGAGGGAGAGCATACCAGGCATGAAGAATAGATATTGAAAACACAGTGAGGCTGGAGGAATGCCTTATACCAGAAATAGCAAGAAAATCATTAATGCTGCAGTATAGTTTGTTTAGAGGTACAAAAATATGTGAAGATTAGAAATATTGGAAGAAGCCAGTTTGTGAAAAGTTTTAAATGCCCAATAGAGGATTTTATATTTGATCCTGAAAAAATTAGAAGTCACTGAAGATTACTGAGTAAGAATGTAATATAGGGGCAGCTAGGTGGTGCAGTGGATAGAGCACCAGCCCTGAAGTCAGGAGGACCTGAGTTCAAATCTGGTCTCACACACGCTTAACATTCCCTAGCTGTGTGACCCTGGGCAAGTCACTTAACCTCAATTGCCTAAGCAAAAAAAAAAAAAAAAGTAATATAGCCATACCTAATTTGAGCTATAGGAAAAGTATTTCAGCAGTGTCAATTTTACACTTTGTCTGATATTTGTTATCTGGGGGCCATGTATGTGAAGAAAGGATAAATGTTATTGTTGTTCTACATTTTCAAAGAAGACCTGAAATCAGGGAGATGATGACAAGACATGTGAGTCATATTTAAGTGAGAGTGAAAAGTCACCAGTCTTCCCCTCTCCTTGAGAACAATCTGGATCCAGTGGCAAAATATGACTCAAAGATGGCCTTGGATGCATGGAAGACCTTTGCTTTTTTAAGCTAAGATGGTCTCATTTTGACTGAGGTAAAATCATCCACTGATTAAGGCTGGTTAAGAATTGCTGGAAAGCATGGTCTCTTTTAAAATCCAGTCTAGGAGGGGAAAATTCTCAGGATTTCTGGACAAAAACAAAACAAAAAAAATTGCTATTTAAATTCAAATTGGACCAATGTATTGGGCTTGGCCTAGGACCTATTGTTGGCCAACCAAGGAGACTCAGAGTGATTTCAGTTTAAGACATGTTCCTTAAAATAAAGGAATAAAGGGATAGAATTTTAAAGGCCACTTATCAGTAATTGGCAATCTGTCATCTCTTTTCAGTATTAAAATGATAAAATGTATTTCTCTGCTTTTGAAATCTTTCACTCTTTTAGAATTAGTCCCCCAATGCCTTCATAATTGTATCCTTAGTTTTCATTTAAACTATAGGCACATGATCATAGCTGCTTTTCCCATTTTTTTTTCCTTTCACTATTATTTCTCCATTCTCTATAATATCTGCAATAATGATTATAAGAGTCTAAGTACAGTGGAAAAATGCAATTCCTAGTAAAAAGTTATAAAAATTTTCTCTTTTAAAAATATATAATTATTGTCCTATTTTTATCCTTACACTGGAATTGATTTGCTTAATTCATTTTCTTATCAGATGTTCTTTAAACTGATTTAGCCAACTACTTGTTTTATGAAGAGATACTGCTCACAGTGTTTCACTGTTTCTACAAATGTGTATTCTAAACTGACATTTTCTTTGGCTACCATATTTTTACATTTTGTAAATCAATCAAATTTGCTGACCAAGTCATCTTTTAATAAAGTTTCTTTTGGTGTGTTTATTTTTGTTGAGGTATGCCAAAGATGTTAGGGTAAAGAGGAGTCGGCTGCAGTGTTGCTTCTGAAAAAATTCAGGCTCAAACTGTCTTCAAATCAAGCAAGAACATTTGGGAATTTACTTGGGGTAAAGGGTAATGCACATTGAATGCCTTCTTCTTAAGGGAGTATGGAAACCCATCAGAATATGGGAAAGGTTTATGTAGGGAAGAGGAAGTAAGAAAAAACAGAATAGGACAGAGCAGGAAAATTGGATGATCTCAGAGGAGATTTTGCATACATTTAAACAATCTCAACAAAAGTCCCTGTGATTGGATTAAAATGCACATGGAAGAGGTAAATGGCCCTTTTGTTCTAGTGAGGTCCAGAAAAAAGAGTAACAGTTTTATTGGGCCTGAGACAGTAGCTAAGATTCCATCATGACAATTTTTTTCCCCTTATGAAATTGTTATTGCCCTTTTCTACGTCCTTTCTTCTATTTAAATTTCATTTTTCTTCATCAATACCATATTTGAATGGTTGTTTATCTTAATTCAATTATTCTGCCATTTTTTATTTTTATTACTTCTTCCAGTTTTTGATTTATTTTGATTTTATTGGAACAAGTCAATAGTTTGTACTCAGATGACTAATTTTGTAATTATTCTCACATCAGTATTGTTATTTCCTATATGCTAAAAAGGAATCAATATTTTTTTTGTTTGTAACATGTCTGGGTTCTTACTTTGTCTAATACCTATCAATTACTCTCTCATAGAAATATCCATGATTTTTCAATGTGAGTTTTCTGTGATGTATAAAGTTTTTAACCTCTTATTACTAGTAGTTCAATTATATTTAAACATTGTATTTCTCACTCTGTTAGTCTATGCCCAATCCTTGCATCAAATTCAAGGTATATAAAATATTTTCTACTTTTGGTTGCAAGAACTTTTTTCTTTGATAGAACTTTTTTAACCTCTACTTGGTGCAAAAGATGGTGATGATTTTATTAGCTATTTCTTTTTTGATAGATGTGATTTTATAAAAACTTAAATGATCTTTGCAAGACAAGATAGCCCTTTCACTTGATTATAACTTACCTCTCCCTTTTGTGTACATGTGTTTCATGCCCATTCTTTCCCTAGGTAAAATACTAGCTACTTAAGGACAGAATCAAAGCTCTGAAAGAAGAAATTCTCTTATTGCAACAGTCAGTAGCCCTTCTAGTCAAATCACCTTTTTAAAATATATGAGCAAAATGAGACACAAGAGTCATTAAGTGATTTGTGAAAAGTCACATATTTAGTCAAGGTCAGGAATAGGTTGTGAATTCAGGTTCTGCGTAATCCTAACTACTGCTCTTTGTTACTTTCTGTCACTTCAATTCTTTCTGACTGTTTACAGTATTTTTTTTCTTTGATATGGAGTCTCTAGATTTTTGTCTTTGAAGGGACTGGATAGGGAATTTCAACTTCCTCTTTGACCTCTGTTTCTAAGAGATTTAGTTTAGTTTAGTTTAGTTTTTTTGTCTTCTTGGAATATGACATCTAGGGTTTTGTTTTTGTTTTGGTCATGGATATTGAGATAGACCAATGAGTCAACATTTTTTTTTCTCCTCAATCAGTTTTCCAGATCAATTATTCTATGAGATATCATATAATTTTCTTTCTCTTTTTTTGGCCTTTTGCCTTTATTTTAATATTTCTTGAATATTGAATTAAATATTGTGTTACTCTAGGATCTCAGGGACAAACTTAGACTTAGAAGCTTTCATTGCTCCCAGAGTGGTCTGATCCAGAGAAAATTCAGATTGTTACCTTCCTCCCCCAGTCTGAGATATGCAAGATCTTGGCTTGGATTTTAATCTGTATAAGAAGACTGCTGTTGGACCCTGCTGTTATCACTGAACAGGAAACATCTAACTGTATGGTAAAATTGTAAGCTCCATTTATTCTGGGATTTTTGCCCTAGTTATTCATCTGTAGGCTAAGGTGGATGCTTGAAGAAAGACCCTACTTTGTGCTGGTAGTCTAAACCCCACTACTGCTACTGCTGCTGCTGCTGCTGCTGCTGCTTCCTCCCAAACTTCTGTCTCCATTAGCATCCAAGAAACCCTCTACTGAGGAATATTACTTTCCTGAATAAGTCTCCTTCTCAGTCCTCCCTGAATCTGTGACCTAAGATCAGATAATACAACTGCCAGGTCAGATTGTTTACCCAATAAAACTAATGCTTTTTTATGTTCTCAGGAGAACACTACCTGGGACTTCTTGAGCTTTGGTATCCAGGCTGTTCCCAGTAACTAAAGTATTCTATACCTTGGTGCAACCTGCCTCCAAAGTCCTTCAACCTTTCTGCCTATCTCCTTTTGCTGACCTGTACTTGAAAAGAGATTACTGTGATGATGATTTTTTTTTCTCTTTCTTTCTCCATCAGTATTCAATATGGTATATTTTTTTAGATCTGTCTGGAGTAATTTGTGGATGCGGGAGCTCGGCACACTATTTTCTATCACTCTCATCTTGTCTCCAGTGTCATCTAATTTTTCTTAAATTATGACTAAAACTAAAATTAGGATTTAGGCTGATTTCTCTAAAAGAGAGTCTCTATTAAATTATTTCTTAACTTTTGGGAGAGTTAAGAACATTGATTTCTATCACTTTTATTTTTATTTCTGGGGATGGTACTTTGTATTTTCTGTCTTTCTGTAGTAAACATAATAACCTCAATGCCTTATATCCTTTTCTCTTAAATAGAGATGTTTATGAGAAGGAACAATAGTTACTAATTGTAGGCAATCTTATTCCCAAGGCATAAAGTTCTCAAACCTGTGTGTCTGATTCTTATGCCTTCTTGCTTTACACTAGAAAGTCATTCTGACAGGCAATTCAATTTCAGCATGTCTAAAACTGAATTTATTTTCTTCCTCATCAAACTTGCTCCTCTTCCTGACATTCCCATTTCTGTTAATGGCCCCACCATTCTCCTAGTCACCCAAGCTTGAAATCTCAAAGTCATTTTCAACTGCTCCTTCTCTCTTACTGCCCAAAACTATTTGATTGCAATCCCCCCCCCCTATTCAGCTTATGAAATACTCCTTGAATCTGAGCCCTCATTTACCTTCTGGCTTCTATCATGCTAATTCAGTACCTTATCACTGGGCTATTTCAGTAAGTTTTCAACTTTTATCCCACCTCGACTTTCTCTCCAATCTAGTTCATCCTACACACTATTGCCAGATTAATCTTGCTAAACTACAGCTCTGATGATAATAACACAAATGGGTATACCACTTTGCATACATTATCTCATTTGATCCTCATAAGACCTTCCAGAGATAGCTAGTATAAGAATTATTATTCTCATTTTACACATGAGAAAACTGAGACTTAGAGAGGTTAGGTTAAGTATAAGGTGTATATTTAAATTCAAAGATCTTGCCACACTTAAAGACAGAACTCTGCATGAAAATCTTCTCATTCATTGTCTGTTGATTTTACCTTTATGTTATACCACCAAATATGTAATATATCATGAAAGTCTCTAGTGGACATCTATTGACTACTGAATTAAGTGTGGCCTACTTTAAAAGTCATTTAGGAACCTTTATGACCTAAGGACAACTTATCCTTTTTAGTCAGTGATATTTTATAGGGTAAAAACAAAGTTAAATGGAGTTCCTGTCATTAAGGAACAAATTTACTTAACTATAAGAGAGTAGATCTTATTATTGAAAATATAAAACAAAAGAAGAGAATAAACCGTAAGAGACCAGTTGAAAGATCAATAAGAAAACAAAGATGAGTCCATCTTCATAATTTCTAGACATAGTTCTTTTTTTTATTTGTTAATTAAAGATTTTTATTTACAGAACATATGAGTGATTTTTTCTACATTGACCTTTGCAAAAACATTTTTGTTCCAAATTTTTCCCCTCCTTCCCCCCACCCCTACCCCTAGATGACAGATGTTCTAATACATGTTAAATATGTTAAATTATATGACAAATCCAATATATGTATACATATCTATATAGTTATACTGAACAAGAATAATCAGGTCTAGAAAGAGGAAAAAAAATCAACCTAAGAAGGAAAACAAAATGTAAGCAAATATTCACAGAAAGTGTCAAAATGTTGTGGTCCACACTCAGTTTCCACAGGCCTCTTTCTGGATGTATATGACTGTCTTCATTGCTGAACAGTAGGAACTGGTTTGAATCACCTCCTTGTTGAAGAGAACCTTGTCCATCAGAATTGATCATCATATAGACTTGTTTCTGTGTGTAATGATCTCCTGGTTCTGCTCATTTCACTTAGCATCAGTTCATGCAAGTCTCTCCAGGCCTCTCTGAAATCATCCTGCTGGTCGTTTCTTAGAGAACAATAATATTCCATAACATTCATATATCACAATTTATTCAGCCATTCTCCAATTGATGGGCATCCATTCAGTTTCCAGTTTCTTGCAACTACTAAAAGGGCTGCCTTTCCCTTCTATAAGATCTCTTTGGGGAAAAAAAAGATCTCTTTGGGATATAGGCCAGTAGAAACACTGCTGGGTCATTTCTAGATATATTTCAAGTATTGTTGAAAAATGCATCTACATTTATAGAAATCCTGTACTCATTTTTTTTATTGGAAATTCAATTTTCCATCAAGCTTCAAAGGGATTAGAGTCATAGGACCTATATGAATGAAACAAGCTGTGAATAACTCCAAGCCCTACCCCAAAATTTTATTTTTAATAATTCTATTCATATTTATTTAATACACAAAACAAGTAAATATTGAACACATAAACAAATTATAGTTTTTAATGCAAGAGAGATTAGTGACTTGAATAGTATGCATTGTTTTCATAGATGCTATGTAGCTACAGAATGTGCTTCATGGGATTTCCCTTTCCTACAAAAAAATCCAAAATCCAGATATCATAAAAGGAGAAATTTTTGTTACTGAACCTTGCTGGTAGAGAGACAAATAGAAAATATTCCCAAAGAGAATACATAGACTATAGTTCTTTTGCTAAAACTTTTAGCAAAATTTTATTATTTGCAATAAATTTATATACATATATATATATGGTAACAAATTATAAAATATATTAACAATATATAGTACTTATGCATTTATACTAATATTTTTAAGTTTTCTTTATATTTATGTTTCACCTACAATTGTATGCCATATGCTCCCAATCTTGAAAAGTTCCCAATTAACACTGGCTTACCCATGAATAACCAAAACCTTGGAAACTTTATGATGTTTCATATATGCATATTTTATTTGATCCTGAAAAGAACAGTGTTGAGACAGTTCAGACATGGATTTTCACATCATTTTTCAGATAGGGAAAGTGCAACTTAGAGAGGTTTGATATACTGTAAGATTTTAGCATGTCATACTTGAAGGATAGTGAACAGATTGTAAATAAAATGGTCATAACATTGTCACACTCATTGTAAGTTAAAAAATTGGCTTCATGTACTATTATTATAACTAAAAATTTTGCTAATTTTATTTTAAAAATCTATAGTGCTAATGAAAGAAAGCATAACTTACTGTGGAGAGATTCATAAGTAGTTAAGAAGCCTTGTGTTTAAGTACCACTTCTTACAAAAAGGGAAGTGGGACCTTAAGTAACTCAGATGACTTTCAAAGACTCTGTGATTCTGAGTGGAACAGCAATTTATGATCTGTGATTCATATTAAGGAAATTTCCAATATTAGTAAAAATCATAAGCTTGGTTCCCTAATGAAAAATAAAAGTATATGTAACTATGCTAGTATGATAAACATCAAGGGAAACAGTATAGGTGTGTCCTTGAGGTGATGACTCCCTAAGAATTAACATATATAAAAAGAATAAAGATTATTCCTTAAGAGGACACTGCAATGGTAAGACAACTAAACATAAAAGAAGTCACCAATTCACATATATAACGTATTTCTCTTGCCAAGATAATAGAGAAAAATTTCAACTATACTATTAATTATTTTATGAGAGAGAAAATTGGTTTCAATCATAGAAGTTCAATCTCTTTCCTTTTCCCTCCCCCAATTCCCCCCCAAAATTATCTTTAATTCAAAAATCTTTATAAGATAACATACACTGTAAACAACAGCTCATAATCTCCCAATACATTGTATCTATTACTTAAAAGAATGGCAAAAAATATTTCTAAGTATTTTGTGGGAAGATTTTTTTTAAGCTTTTTATTTGCAAACCATATGCATGGATAATTTTTCAACACTGACTTTTGCTAAGCCTTCTGTTCCAAATTTTTCACTCTTTCCCCCCACCCCCTCCCCTAGACAGCAGGTAGTCCAGTGCATGTTAATTATGTTAAAATATATGACAAACTGAATACATGTATACATATTTATACAGTTATCTTGCTGCACAAGAAAAATCAGATCTACAAGGCAAAACCTGAGAAGGAAAACAAAATGCAAGCAAACATCAACAGAGAGCATGAAAATGCTATGTTGTGGTCTACACTCAGATCTCCCAGGCTTCTCTCTGAGTGCATACAGCTTTCTTCATCACTGAACAATTAGAACTGGTTTGAAACATTTCATTGTTGAAGAGAGCTTCATCCATCAGAATTGATCTTCACATGGTCTTGTTGTTACTGTGTATAATGATCTCCTGGTTCTGCTCATTTCACTTAGCATCAGTTCATACAAGTTTCTCCAGGCCTCTCTGAAATCATCTTGTTGGTTGTTTCTTACAGAACAATAATATTCCATAACATTCATAGACCATAATTTATTCAGCCATTCTCCAATTGATGGGCGTCCATTAAGTTTCCAATTTTCTGGCACTACAAAAAGAGCTGCCACAAACATTCTTGCACATGTGGGTCCCTTTCCCTCCTCTAAGATCTCTTTGGGATATAGGCCCAGTAGAAACACTGCTGGGTCAAAGGGTATGTACAGTTTAATTACTTTTTGATCATAGTTCCAAATTGTTCTCCAGAATGGTTGGATCCATTCACAGTTCCACCAACAATGCATCAGTTTCCCAGTTTTCCTACATCCCTTCCAACATTCATCATTGTCTTTTCATGTCATCTTAGCCAATCTGACAGGTGCATAGTGGTATCTCAGAGTTTTCTTAATTTGCATTTCTCTGATCAATAGTGATTTGGAACACCTTTTCATATGATTAGAGATAGTTTTAATTTCTTCATCTGAAAATTGTCTGTTCATATCCTTTGACCATTTATTGATTGGAGAATGTCTCAAATTCTTATAAATTTCAGTCAATTCTTTATATATTTTAGAAATGAAGCCTTTATCTTAACCCTTAAATATAAAAATGATTTCCCAGTTTATTGTTTCTCTTCTAATCTTGTCTGCATTAGTTTTGTTTGTACAGAAACTTTTTAGCTTAATATAATCAAAAATATCTATCTGGTGTTCAATTAAAAGTTCCAGTTCTTTGAATAAAAATTTCTTCCTTCTCCACAGATCTGAGAGGTTAATTATCCTATGTTCCTCTAATTTGTTTACAATATCATTCTTTCTGTCTAAATCATTTAGATCTTATTTTGGTATGTGGTGTTAGGTGTGGATCAAGCCCTAATTTATTCTTAATCCAAAAGCTGGGGCCTTTGGGTTTATAAAACACTAGATTGCTAGTTATTCCTATTTTGTCCTGTGATCCTATCCTATTCTTTGGTGGATTATTTTTTCAAAATTTTTCATACTATCAGATTTGGAGTGAGCCCATGTAAAAATATACACATCTGTTTATATGCACATTAACATATGTGTGTATCCTTATATTTAGAACTAGGAAATACCCTTGAAAAAAGTATAAATACACATATATAGCCTGGCAATGCATACCTCAAATGTGATGTAAACTTTTATATCTATTGGTGATGACATTAGCATTGATGTATTCAGATGATGTAATACACTGATGATATCCTATAGGATATTCAAGGAGGATAAACACCTCTGATATGAGGTCTTATCAGGATTGTTCATACAGCTTCAGTGTCTACCTGGCACTCAATGTTCACATATGTCTCTAAGAAGCTGTAGCATGCATAGCAGTTGCCTCCAGTAAACCCTTACTAAACCAGGTTGAGTTTTCCCAACATGCCTTAAACCATCTTCAAGTTAAGGGGATGTCTACCCAAGGATATGAAGACTTCCCTGGTATAATCAGCAGATGAGAATAATTTGCTCCAATAGTCAGGAAGGCAGCTGAATCAGGCACTGTGGAACAATTAGAAACTGGTCAGATATGGAAGATGCCAAAGTCATACTCTACATCATTCTAACTTTTGTTTTGTTGCTGGACTTCAATTTCTCTGGAAAAGAGAGAAAGTCTAATGATTTCATGCAACTCTGCCTCACTTAAATCCATTTCACAAGCACATCGTGATGAAACACCATGATATAACTGTTTCTCCTTAAAAATGAAGGAAACCCAATAACAACATGGTGAAATCACCAGTCATAAGTCATTAGGCATCTTTCTTTCTCTTCTAAGTTGATATTCTCTAATGATCTCTTCCTTGATACACAACTGATCTTTTTTCTGTGATTATTACACAGTCTCTGATAATTTGAAATGTAACAAAAGAGTTCAAGCCTGGATCATTTGAAAAAGGCTCCTCTCATTTACTGAGAGAATGACAACTTGATGTTGCATGCCTTTGTAAGAGGAACAGGTTAGAAGGAGAAGGAAAGTTTGTCTTCTGGCTTACTTTTCAAGATAACATTTGTGTTTCTAGACCATTTTAATAGGGAAAAATCAAAAATAAAGTGAAGAAACATTTGAAAGTATACTTGTAGCAGGGATTATAGATTCCTAGTATGTCCCTAATTCTCAGCTTGCTTTTGGGGACTTGCCAAGAAATCTCTAAAGTGAGTTATCTTAGTACCAGTAGGAGAACTTCTTCATCCTCTTTATTGTTTTATATATCCTACTCTGTATAATTTCTTAGATTTTTGATCACTATCATTTGGATAAATGGGCTTATGGACAGTTCTCTATTTGTGATAGCATTTTGTGTGATTAGCATTTTCTGGCAAAGGAGGCAAAAAATTTAGATATAATTTTAGGATTCTTATTCCTCTTTAATGTGATAATGAACAGAAGAACAGTTTGAACCTCAGAGTGATATCATTTCCCCAATACTACCAAAATTTTGAAGGATCTGATGCCCCTTTCTCTGAGGACAACAGAGTGATTAGCCTCATTGGACCTTATATTATTTATCTTCAGGCAGAAATCAAAGTGTCCCTTCTAAAAAGATTGGTGAAAATTCAGATATATCAATTTATGCCTTCTGGCCCAGCATCATTTAGACCAGGTTTGGGGAATCTCCTGTCCATGGGTGATGTAAGGCCTGAAGGCTTTAGAAAACCATTGAAATCACTAACATGATCAACCACTTGTGATAACGAGCTGAAAAGCTAGGTAGAACAACCTGGCACAGCTTTAGTTCTGGAAGATGATAATTTTGTGTGGCCCTGGAATGATGTTATAAATATTCAAATAGCCTTTGGCAAAAAAAAAAAAAAAGTTCCACACCCCTGAATTAGACCAAAGAGCAACAAACTATTGCCCTGGGCCAAAACAAGTTCCCTAGCTTTTTCTATATTTTCTTCAAGACAAAAGTGTTTTTTAACTTTGTATTTAAAATCCATATGCCAATGAAACTCATTCTCTGTATGTCTGTGTCTGTCATCTGTCTCTCTCTCTGCTTTTGTCTGTCTTTCTTTTATCTCATTCTCTCTTGCTGGTAAATATAAAACTCTTAGTTCACTGAATGTATAAAAAAACAAATTTGGAGTACAAGTTGTAGTTTGCAGACCCTTAATTTAGACAATATATGTGTACAAATATAACCTACATTGGCAACAAACATATTTTAGTCTCAATTTCAGCTACCATTCTCTCTTTCCCTCATAAAGGGTCAAGTTCCACAGATCAGAGCAATTTGAGTCAGATCCAATCATTCAGACAATCTCAACTTAATCTCTCAAAAGTCAATCTAATCTCAGAGGTTTAGATTTTCTGTCTTTTGAACACTTTTCCAATTTTCATTCTATTTCTGGAAATTTGTCCCTTCAAATCATCTTGGAAGCTCCACTTAACAAAGAAAAAAAAATAGTGCTTTGTGTCACTGAAGTTATGAGAGGCAGCATAGGACTGAGGATGAAGAGAGAATAACTGAGTTAGGAAAAACCTAGGCTCAAGTTTCTTTTCTGATACATACTGTCTTTATGATCCAGGGCAAATCAGTTGGATTTTCAGAGCTCTAGTCAAATCTGTAAGACTATAGGTGGCAAAGAAGGCACTATTTACAAAGGTAAGGGAAATTCCTAAATGGGAACTTTTTATGTCATTGAAACAGTTCAAAAATATGCCCTTGGTTGACATAAAAATATACTTGAGTCAAGAGCAAAAAAACAGAGTGGAGCTGATATGGTAGAGCTAGTTACCTTTGCTATGTTCTCATTTTATATGCTCTTGTCAGCAGCACAGTTAAAGGTATCCCTCAAATAATTAGGACAAATAACACTATAGAAAGGACATGCAGATTGGTGTTTCTCTAACATTTATGGAGGGGAGAGAGAGAAGTGATATCAGTGGTTATTATGGGGACAAGAAGAGAGAAGCATATATCTGTGAATTCAAACTCTTTTATTCCTGACTAGAAATGTTAAGCTATGTATCCACAGCTAATTTACTCCCCATGGAATTTTTGCTGGAGCTATGTTGGCTCAACAACATACTTAGATAAATGCAACTTTCCTCTGCATTACTGCTGACCCCAGAAAGCCATGAGGGAAGCTGGGCCAAGGAGCAATATGTTTAAATTGTAAGCACTGGTAACTAGGGATTGAAAACAATTTACTGTTTTAAATTGTCTGAGGAAAAACACTTGTTCATTTTTATTATTTCTAAAAGAGAGAGAAGAAAACTCTTTTAGCAAACCAATTAAAAAAGATTCTCATGAGAATGACTTACTACAATGTACCTGTGGTTCACAAATATTAAATGTACAACCTATAAGCAATAGAAACTGTCTTTTTTTTATGGGCCCCCTACAACATGGTTAACATTTTCATGCTTGAATTATTTTTAGGACTCAGAATTTATTCAGGGGGGAAAAAAGCACGACCTACTTCTATTCTACAAAATTCAGTGAGCCACACTGAGCTCACCCTTTGTGGGCTAAATGTGTCATCAATAATTTTTTTTTAGTGGATAAATTGAGAGTTAAATTAAGAGCTGACATCTCAGTGGGTTATGGAATTTGTTTTCATATCTTCTGGGTCCCTAGTAATTGATATGAATGGTTCTTTGATTTCCCTTTCCCTTTTCTAAGGAGTAATCTTAAGAATAGGGAAAGTGTATTTTTGATCTTTATCTAACACCTAGGAAAGTGCATGGTTCACAATAGGTACTTAATAAATGTTTGTTAATATGTTTTTCTTCCTTGTGTTTTTTCTCTAACAAATATTTAGAGATATTGTGTTTGAAATTCTCAGAGACAAAGTTCTATTCAAGAAAAAAAAATATTAGGCTAGAAATAACCAATAAATTAGGCTAGTGGCCTTTAACCAAAGACATTAAGTAAGGGCTGACAGGGTCTTTTATAACAATTGGGAGGATAACAGAAAAAAAAAATCTTTCCAATCAAATAGGTATGACTTCTGCTTGCCTTTTCATATCAGCACTGAGATTATATTATTTGCCACCCCCCTTTGTAAACCCCTTTACCATAAGTAATTCTAATAACAAGGCAAAGCTTCTCACATGATAGAATTACTCTTTGGGTGATGGGAGTTGCTATCATAGTTTAAATTGATGAAATTTGATCTTTTAGGTTAATCAAGTTTCTCTGAAAAGTGAGTCATGGGTGGAGTTATAAAGGTGAAGATAATTAAGGTAATTTGTGATCTTTAGGCAAGTTTCTCTAGGATATGAGTGATGTTTACAAAGACAATGAACTGTGAAAGGGAACATTAAATCTAGTTAGATTAAACCTTAGCAAAATAAAATCAAAATTAATTTTCAATTTTACAGTGAATAGTGAAGACACATTTTGTCCCATTTCTCATATTCCCTATTTTTAGAGAACTTTTTTTTTCTAATTTCTAAAGTATTCAGTGCTAAGGTGATCCTTAAACAATAATTTCAAAGGCACCCTAACTTACAGTCTTGGTTAAGAAATTTTAGGTATAATTTAAATGTTGTAGAATACTATGATTTACTAAGAAGACTGACTGTGTCACTTTTTCAAATCACTTGACCTAAGAGATGTCCCAGTTTCCTTATCACAAAAAGAGGAGTATGGATTCAGTGGTTGCCCTTTCTAGCTCTTAATACACCATCCTATCATTCTCTGTAACTTTTATACTGATTATAAGCAATTTACATTGCTTTACTTTACATTTACATTAATGGTACCTGAATTAATAAAGAGATCACTGATCAGCTTCATATATTTGCTTTACTTGCCTTCAACCACTATTACATGAGTATATTGAATGAAGAAAGGAAACTCACATTTATTAATTGGTTCTTGTGTATTGGCACTGTGTTAATTTCTTTACAAAGAAATTATCACATTATTACATTATCACATTTGATCTTCTCAACAACCTTGGCAGATAATTTTATTATCACTATTTTACAGTTGAAGAAACTAAGACAGAGAGAGGTGATTTTCCCAAGTGTCTGAGGCCAGGTTTCAACCATATCTTCTTCTCAGCACTCTACATTATACTACTAGCAGCCTTGAACCAAATGATCATTATGTTCCCTTTGATTTGTAGGACTTAAGCAGTCCATAAATTCATGTGAGCAACAGAAGCCCCTATTATGTTATGTGATTCAAGGGAGTAAGGAATTTAGAAACTTGCCCCAATATTCTCTGATTTCTACTAGGATGACCTCATGCCCTTTGTTTTTGTAGTTGTCTGTTCTTCCTTCTTGAAGAGGGCCATAATATCAGTAGGCTATGACAAACAAGTGAATTGGACTTAAGTGAGGGAGGACTGTGTAAGATAGCCTAACTCACTTTCCCTTAAAGAGCCATCTGGGTCTAGTAGACAGATATAAATCAGGACAACTGGAGATGGCACTGGATGAAGCCAAAAACTTTGACCTTTTTAAGCTAAGTCTAAAATAGGTCTCAATTTGGCAGAAACTACAGCCATTGAGGAATTAAGATAGTAATTGAGGCAAAGAATCTTCTCTTATCTAGTCCAAAATAGATAGGCAGATAGATAGGCAGATAAACAAATAAATAAAATTGGGAGAAAAAGACTCTCAGGGTTTCTGGTCAAAACAGAAATAATTGCTATTTGCATTCAATGAGTGAATCAGGAGGCAAACAATGACCAAATGGGGATTAGCCAATCAAAAAGAATCATATTGGTTTTAGTTTAAGGCAGGATTGTTAAGCAATCTAGCCAGTAAATCCCAATTTATCATGGGAGGGTTCATAGGTGCAAAAGAGAAAAAAATAAAGCTTTGAAGAGCATCGGTAGGTAAGGATATGATGGACTAGAGTGAAGAGACACATGAGGCAGGAAGCCAACCAGAAAGCTACTGCAGTAGTTCAGATGTGAGGTGATAAGGGCTTAGGGGCAGTGTCAGAGAAAGGGTTATGTTGAGAGATGGTACAAAGACAGAAACAACAGGATATGTCAAATGAGCAACAATTCAATTCTCAAACTTAATTTTGAGAAGAGCAGGACATTACTAAATATTTAGATGAAGGTCAAGGATCTCTTTCCAGTGGCATTTTTGTTCAGTTTCTCCTTAGAATACTCACTGCAAGCATGTGCTTATAAATTTAAAAACAAATAAACATGTGAAACAAAGAGAAGATTATCATTTAATATGAAAGTAAGGAAAACATATGCATTTTTCTTTTTGGAAAAAAAATTGTTAAAATAAAAAAAGGAAAAGGAAATGCCAATTTGAATAAATTTCCAGGTTGTTCTTCTCTTCAAAATCCCACATTATTTTGGCAGAATAGTTTCAGGAATTAAATGTTTGTATCTAGTCACTTAACAATTTTTTTCTGGTAATCTGTGAAAAACAAACTTGATTTTTCAAGTAAGAGAGTAGGAAGAAACAAAGTATTCAATTTGAATATGAAAATAAGACTGAAAAGTAATTTTAATTTGATATATACAGAATTTGAGTTAACAAATTTATCTGTAAAAGTCATTTATGCTATGCTGCTCTTGAATTAGTATTTTACTCATCACAGAATAAAAGGAATGTGAACCTTAAAAACAAATGTTTTTATGAATATATGTCCTTAGCTTTCCAGTCTTATGCATTTTTCCTCACATAAAGCATTTCCCTTTCCATGACTCAGTTTCTGAAAATGTAAAAGAGAAGCAGTGATATTTATTCAGCCATCCATTGGTGGATGATAAGAGATATAAAATGCAATGAGACTATAGATTGTTAAAATCCACAAACAACATTGAAGTGCATTACTCTCCACAGACTAATTTTTTCCAACAGTTTGATAGTGATTATGACAACAAAGATAATCAAGAATATAGGTGGCTGGTTTTAGAAACTAAATTCATAATTCTTTAGAAACTGGCATTTTTATGTTCATTAGTTCTTTCTTTAAAAAAAAAAGAGCAGCAGAATCTTTCTCTTCTGATTTGCAAAGTATGGACCTTTCAAACACTGAATGAATAAAATTAAAAGAGCTAAGGATGATATTGTGATAAAAACAAAATAATCACCTTTTTGAAATCTTTGTGACTTGTAAAATTCTTTTTATGCTTCAATTTTTACTTTAAGCTCCAAATTTACTTTTAAAAAATTCTAAAAAGGAAAGAAGAATAAAAGAAGAAAGGAAGCAATGAATGGGACATGAAAAGAGAGGTAGAAAAAAAGACTAGGAAAGAAAGAAAGAAAAAAAGAAAAAAAGAAAATAAGATGGATAGAGGGAGGAGAGGAGGAAGAAAGGAAAGAAAGAAGGGAGAATGGGATTATATTGTCAAACTGAGAATTATTTGGCATTCTTATTTTTGGATATACCTGAATATCCACAAAGCAGCTTTCATACTTCCTATATTGATAAGATAGGGAAATAAACAAAATTTAGCCATTATATTTTTTCTGTTCTTTGTTTGATACTGTCTTCAGTATACAAATAATCTGTTCCTTGATTTTGTCTTTATAATACCTGAGATACCATACAATGGAAGTCCATGAAATCCTGGGCTAAATGGATACAATTCCAGAGATATGTCAATTCATCCCAATTACAAATTTTTCTCTCTTGCTTTTCAACTAGAATAATAAATCAACTACTGGAAAAGGTAATGATACTACTGGACTTTTAATATGCATTGTAACATGAGTTTCCAAAGAAAATATCTTTGTTCTAAGAAATAAGCCCAATGTGACAGTACAGATTCCTTTCAACGGCTTCCATCAAATTAAGTGCACAGTGTTCTTCTGGGGTTTTTTTACTTTATGAAAGGCTATTTGAATAAAGGACTAATTGATCCATTATTTATGTTGAATATGTTTTTTAATGAGCAATGATACTATGGAATTACTTTGAAGATAGGGAAGTCATGAATTTTTTTTCCATAGGGACAAGTTAAAATTATTTTAATTATTAATTAATTATTATAATTTTATATAAATACATAATTGTAAAATTACTTAATTAAATAATTAAAAATACAGAAAATTGGAATCACTGTGCACCTGATGAACTTTTATCAATTACTTTATGAATCTTTATATTTTTTTCTTGATCAATCCACTGAAAGATGCCTAGAGAATATATATATATATATATATATATATATATATATTTCACATTTGTATTAATATTTTCGGAGAGTTTCACAGCTTCTGATTTCTTATCACATGTGCTGAAGCACTATCTGAATCAGGAGCAAAAGGAATCTGCTAGTTTTGTGAAAGACTGTTGGTCAATTGTTAGTCAATAAACCAAATGATTTATTTATAATAATTATCATTTCTGTTGTATTCCTGACACTGTGCAAAGTGCTAAACATATTGAGAAAAAAAGAAACATATATACTTTCTATTCTCTGCAATGTAAGTGGAGAAGACAATATACAAAATAAGCTAAAAACAGTGGGAAAGGGGCAGGATGGCAGATTCTAAGAGAGTATAGCTGTGTGGGAAATTATAAAATGATTGGCATAGGCTTTTATCTTAAATGGTATTTCTGGTAGGTTATCCACATTTATACAATTATATCATATCTAATAAGCAGCAGACAGGACCATCAACAAGCAATATCTCTTGTTGTGTTGCTATTACATTAATTTTAAATGAACAAGTAAAAAGCATAGCCATCATTATGGGAGTGATTTCTTAATCAATTTTATGTTTATAATCAGACAATCTTCCTCTTCTCTGGAACTTACTAAGTTATAATATACAACTTAGTAAGAGGAAAACTTGTTCTTAAATCGTGTCTGTGACAAACACTAGCTGTTCTACGAATCTTTTACTCTTAGGGTGCCCAAGGTAGTGTTTTAATAATATAAGTGATGGAAGGATTATGGGATTACTGTGACAGGTACTGATTATTATTATTTTTTGAAAGTTAATTGTATTTTACCTTCTCAAGTTCAGGAAAATAACCATTACCAAAAGGTGTATAGGAAAATTCCTGGACTTCAAGCTTGTCAGACATTTTGCTTTGCATGTTTGAGATAAATAGGGAAAGAAATGTAGGCCTTTTGTTAAAAGGCATAAAATGTACATAATATGTGGTAGGCATTTGGTACATAAAATCAACAACTACTATGTTTTTTTTTTAGTGAGAAAAATAGGTAGATTTTTTTTCTTTAGAATAGCCACAAATAATTTCATGAATCATGAAATAAATTTAATTATTCAAGGAGGTTTCCTCTGTTAGTATTTAATAATATTGCTTTAAATGCTGGGATATCAAAATTAAAAAAAATTTAAAGAATAGGCAATACATTTCAAAGTATTTGAAGTAAAGCTTCCTAGAGTATTAAACTTTTTTCACATTTATAACTGGATATATTACAAAAAAGTCATATTCATATGATACACAAAAGAAAAAGAACTGAAAAAAAGACATTTCTAAAAGGTTAAATTAGAATAATAGAATTAAAGAAATTTTGATCAGGAAAGGAACTAAAAGATCACAATACCTTATTTTGTAAATGATGTAAATGAAATCAAGGGTATGTCATTAACTTACTTGTCAGAAGTCAGCATATTCTGTAAATGGGTACCAAACATCACAAAGCATTAAATTGAAAAATTTTGAATGTACAAGAGTTGTGGGAATGATTTCTTCATCAATTTTTTTTTTTTTTTTTTTTTTTTGCTTTTTGCTGAGGCAATTGAGGTCAAGTGACTTGCCCAGGGTCACACAGCTAGGGAATGTTAAGTGTCTGAGACCAGATTTGAACTCAGGTCCTCCTGAATTCAAGGCTGGTGCTCTATCCACTGCGCCACCTAGCTGCCCCTCTTCATCAATTTTGTGTTTAAACTTAGATACTTAATTCTTCCAAGCAAAAGTCAACATTTACACTGACTTATAAAGTCAAAGAAGATACTGTGTTAGAACAACACCCCCAAACTGACATAATCAGTTATGCTTTTTTTTAACATTAAATGAGAAAAAGATACAAGTAGTCATACACAGAGACTGTCAATATCTCCTATACAAGTTTAAAAGATAGATAGCAATTATTATTTGGGTTAGAAACAGGGTGCCAAATTTGCCTCAGTCAACATATATGATTCCATTGTCAAGTACTCTGTGTGCCAAAGATAATACTTATTTAGAACATACATTCTTTTGCAAAGTTTTATGGAAGATAACAATAATATTAGTAATATCAGGAATCTTAGGAAGAAATAAAAGACAACACAGTTGAAAATGATTATGCTGAATTAAACCATCATAGAATTAATTTCAAAGTTAGAATTGATTTAATGATCCAATTTAAAAAACAGCAACAAAAGCAAACAACAACAAACACTCATTTCAAGGCATATGGAAAGTAATCATCCAGCCTGTTAGAAGGTCTCCTGAGGAGAAATTAGCTTCTCCAGAGGAAGACCATTGTACTTTTCAGTAGATTTAATTTTAAGGAAAACATTTTTCCTTGTATCAAAGTCAAATTTCCTTTTTTTTCCCCCAATTTTTGTCCATCATATTGCAAGAAATTATCAAGGAAAACTGCCCCAATATCGAAGGAAGAGAAGGTGAAATACAAAGAATTCATTCATCAACAAAGGAAGGTGATCCTAAAAAAAGAACTTCCAAGGATATTCTAACCAAATTCCAGACACAGCAGAGAATAGAAAATATTTTAAGAGACCAAAAATAAAACATTCAAATATTGTAAAGCCATCATCAGGATCACAGAAGATTTAGCAACTAGTTCATTAAAGAAGATTAGAGCTTGGAATATAATATTCCTAAAGGTCAAGAAGATAGTATTATAACCAATAATATCCTATACACAACAATGCTATTACAAACTATTTGAAATATTGAACTTTTTAAGGTCAGAATTTTACATTAAACACATACATATGCATCATATAACATATGATATAGCACAATACAACATTATATAATAAAATATAACAACAATGCAATTTTTTAAAAAATGTGTATAGTGTCTTTGTGTATAGATGTATCAGTTGTGTAATTTATAGTATTACCTTTTTGGTTATCTCCTATAAAGCACTAGCTTATATCAGAGCAATTTTTTTAGCTTATGACATAACATTACTTATAGAATCTAGTTTGATAAAGATTAGAAGTAGTCTCTCATATTTTCATTTGAAAGATCTTATGATGATATTTACATGTGTCTATGTAAATAAAATTACAGTAATCTTCTTTAGGTATGGTTTATTCCTATATAAGAGGTCACATGCATTAAGCCTAGATTTCCTAATTGTTCTCCAGTATTTATCAATAAGTATCACTTATTTAAATTTATTAGGGCAACATTATTACATTTTTTAGGAGTATAATGGAGCCAGATACAAATGGCTGATAAGAATAGATTGTTAACTTTTTTTTTTTTTTTTTTGGTGAGCATTAATGCTGCTGAAGTCAGCAAACACTGCAAAGCAGGCCTTTATTATTTTTAATTGTCTTTTAAAATTATCTTTTAATTAATAAAGTGATATATAAAATGTTAATTATACAGATCAAACTTAAAAGTATGATGCTATTATTATTGTTTTAGAAAGCTGATAGTTAAGTATATACAAAGACACTCCTGCTTTAATGTATATAAAAATGACGTTAACAGTAGCATAGTAGAATGGATGTGGGAGGAGAATGGGAAAGGTATTCATTATTGCCTATTATGTACACTTTAAATTACATTTATATTATACTTTATGTTAACACCTTGCTAAACATTTTTAAAATTATTTATTTGATCCTAACAACCCTGGGAAGTGGATGTTTTCATTATTCTTTTTTTTTTAGTCTGGGAAATTGAGATAGGTTTAATTACTAGTCAAGTGTCATATAGCAAGTATCTGAGGCTAGATTTGGCCTTCGGTATTCCTGACTCCAGATTCAAAAGTATTCCCACTATGACACTAATATGTCTGAGCATCTAAAGAGATATATTAATAATAATACTAATAATAATAATAGTACCTGTCACAGTAATCCCATAATTCTAAGTTTGATCAACAATCCTTCCATCACTTATATTATTAAAACACTACCTTGGGCACCCGAAGAGTAAAAGATTCGTAGAACAGCTAGTGTTTGTCACAGACACGATTTAAGAACAAGTTTTCCTTTTACTAAGTTGTAATCTTTTGATTAGGAAGAACTGGGTTCAAGTTCTTCTTTTGACATATACAATCTGTGTGACTCTGGGAGAATAACTTAGCCTCTCTGCATCTTAGGGAACTAGATGAAGAAATTCCTCAGTAGGAACTCCTTAACATGTGTGACCAAACACTATTTTTTAAAGTCTTTTGACAATTAGAATTTTTAGGCATTTTAGGTTATATGTTCCTGGTAATATTTCTCATTCTAAGTGTCATAGAGAAATTATAACACTAAAGTACAACATGGCAAAAAAAAATACAGTTATCTAATATAAAGAAAAATTCACTGGTACACACATACCATATAGGAGAGTTGGATCAAGTGTTGAGGGATTTCATCAGCAGGTTTCCTCAACATATGTGGTGAAAATATATAATACAAGGGAACTTGTGTATAGATATCATAACAACTTTTATTAAGTCCTTAGAAATATTTGATGAGGCATGATAGGACACTTTTCAGTTAAAATTCTGTTGAGCAGTGCTATTCAATAGAATGCAATTTGATTCACTAATGAGGATCATGGTCCTCTAAGACTCAGATTTAGTAAGCATAAGTCTTGGAGGAATAAAAGTGGTGAGAGAATGGTTGAAATTTAGACTCAATTTGCCTACACAGGCAGGTTGAGACTGAGTTCTATTAACTGAGCATATTTTTTAAAAGAAGTTATAGCCAGCAGGAAGGGGATATATACCAGACTGGTAATATGAATATAGTAAAAATACATTATTGATGCTAATATGTTATAATGAAATAAAAATCCAGTTGTCATGCTGCTAAATGAAAAACTAATTGATCCTCCATTAATCTTTTAACCCAAATTTATATACCGGCTAAACAATACAAGACATCTTTGAATGGAAAGGGCAGGGCAATATAATTTTCTGATGAATAAATTCCTTGAATTATATATATATATATATATATATATATATATATATCACTTGTAATGAATATAATGAAAAAGCAATTACTACAATTACAAAGAACTAGAAACTAGTAATTGTTTTCCCTCTCTTTCCTTTTCTTCTTCCATTCTGCTTTTATCTCAAAAGGTTATGTAGTACTTGAAGAAAAGAAGATAAATGTAGGGGAAAAAGCCTGTTATGAAAAAATAAATTTGAAAGTAAAGAATGATAAAGAGCAGGGGATGTAAATGAACTCACAAAACTATTATGTAGTTTAGCCTTATAAATATTTCATGAATTATGAAATCTCTTCTTTCATTATAAGATATGTAATAAAATTTACTGATCAGATTTGAAGCATTAACACTGTAGTTCCAAGTCTTTCAGATAAGTCAGTTTTATTTATTTTTTCAAGAATATTTTAAGAGAGGGAGTGGGCTATTATAAACGGATAAAATGGGTTGAGAGGAATTTTGGGAAATGAGAGAAAAATAGAATAAGACTTTGGTTCCTAGAACTTGGAAGCAAGACCTTTGGGCAAATTCTCTTCAATTTTCTTCATAAAGTAAAAAAAAAAATGATTTGCGTTAAATATTTGTAGACCCTTACATTAAAGCAGAATTTTATAATATATACCTAATCTACTGATGAACATTTAGTGTGAACATGTAGAGAAGTACTGTATAAGAGAAACTCAGAAGCTTGATGTACATTTTTTTAAACATAACATCTCTAAATTTTATGTTAGCAGAAAAGATGGTTCCTTCCATACTAGATCCATTATCCATTTCAACATTTATAAAAATGAAATCTATTTTCTATTCATCAATCTACTAGGTGTTAAAATTTAAATGAATTCATTCAAGAATAAAGAAAACGTGATGTATTGTTTTGGATCAGAATGTTTCTACAAGGAAGAAGAAAGTGTTAATTTTTCAATTTACTTTTGCTATAGATAACATCAATAATTTATTTTTTTGAGAGGCAATTGGGGTTAAATGATTTGTACAGGATCACACAGCTAGTAATTTTTTAGTGTCTGGATTATATTTGAACTCAAGTCCTCCTGACTTCAGGGTTGTTGCTCTATCTGCCATACTATTTAGCTGCCCCAAGTTAACCGTTGCTTACCCAATAGTTCTACATCTTTATAAACTATTGGTTATGCAATTCTTATTTGTTTGAATTTCACAGGAGAGAACCAACTTATTCAATTTAATAAATGTTTTCTCATAAAATAGCTCAATTCAAGGAATACATTATGACTTTTACAAATTATCATATAGAATTGAAAATGAAATTTAAATAGTGAATTTATAAATTCGATTAAGGTGTCTAACCAAAGGATACATATTTGACATTTTTTTTCTTTTTTTACAAATATATGTAAGTATATATATACATATGTATATATATATGTGTGTGTGTATATATGTATATGTATATGTATATATATATATATGCAAAGAACTTAAATGCATGAGTGTTTAGATTCCTTCACCAGTTCCTACTCCATTTGCTCATGAAGATCTAGCGATAAGCCAGGATAATCAAAAAGAGGTTTCTGTTCAATTGGCTTAGGATTGTTAAATGAATCCTAGAACAGGGCATGAATACTTATCAGTATGAAGAAGGCTTTGATGAAAAGTTCCCTACTCAGGTTGTAAATAGAAGATGTGTTTTCTCTTAATCTTCCAGGAGTTCCTATTCATGGAGAAATTGTATCAAGTTACAGAATGTTACAGATCCTTTTCAATGATACACAATTATTCAAAAGTGATTGAGAATTGTTCATATAGTAGAAACCAAACAAATGAATAGAACATAGCCAGTCTACAAAATCATAATATCAAGTACACTTTCCTAAGATAGCCAATGCATATGGAAAAATTTAGGACTAGAATTTAATAGAAGGAAGAGAATAATTTCATTTAAAAATATTCAGTATTTTGCTCCTCCAGAGCAAGAGATCTTCATGCCAATATTTTTCAAATGATATTTTAGAGTTTTAAATTCTGGAATACCTTTATCTCTAAAAAATGAAAGTTGCAGGTGATTCCAAAGGGAATAAAAAGAAAAATGATAGAAGTAAGTGAGCTGTAATATATTTCCAATGATAACTTATTTAGAAGAAATGGCAAAAATGTAATGTTGAATAACAAAAGAAAGTGGAACAAAGACAAAAAAAAGCAAGGATAAATTATGGACATTGATAGATTCACTGGTAGTCAGTCATAAGATGGATTAAAAAAAGATTTAGAAGGGCACTTCTGGGATAATGCAACATCATAGAAATTACATGAGATAAAACAATAAAAAATGACTCAGGAAGCCTGCCATTTCCGGTTGTACTTTTATCAGAGAGGTCACACTTATATGGAAATAGTGAATTATGGGTGTTTTTAATTTTTGAATTTATTTAAGTTACTTCAATTAACCAGAAATACTGAATAAAGTGTAACAACTAACCTTTCAATGACCCTGGATAAATAAGATAAATGATTCATGTTGGTTATCCTTATTTTCTCCTCCTTTTTAAATATTTATATCTTTTGAAGTAGCAGCTTTGTAAAGAATATTTTGGCCTTGACCCCATAGGCCATTTCAGAGATGTAGTCTATTTGGTTGACATTAATTCTTCTGGTTGTCTTTTTGCCTCGGGGTTCCACTTTAATTGAATGTGAATATTTATCTTGAAGAGAATGTCTACAATCAGCTCAGCACTCTTCACCATATATTGCCTTTGTCACTCACACATCCTGAATGTCTCTTCCTCTTACAATCACATATTATTGCATCCATTATTAAATGCATCCGTGAAGTTCTATTGCATTTAGATAAATAGAAGATAGTGTTGGTGATGAAGCACAAGTCTTCAACTGTAATCAACCATTGTTATTGTTTCCAACTTAATTACTCCCTGCCATGTCTAGTAGTTTGAGCTTATTCTAACATTAAAGTGACCCAGAATTCTAAGTTCATCCTCTTTTTGCAAATTGATGATAAGGGCCTTCACGTCTTCCAAAATTTTTTCTTTGATCTCATCAGAGTTTGTCATGATGGGAGCTTAAACACTGATGATAGTAGTTTGGCATTTTCCTGCAAGTGGCAATTGCATTGTCATGAGTCTGTCATTCACCCATTTTGGTAAATATACAAGCTTGTTAACTAGGTAAATTTTGACTGGAAAACCTACAGCAAATTCATAGTGATCTCCAATGTGACTACTCCAGAAAAACGTAGATCTAGCTCCAACTGGTCTTCATTTGCCATTCTTGTTTCCTTCTGTGTTGCTATTTTGATGTGATATCTGTTGAATTTTCTCATAACAAGAGCTGTTCATCTTTTAGGTCTACTGGATTTTGCATTATCTATCAGTATGTGCTCTTTCATATTCCATTGGTGAGTGGAATCAACTTTGCAGAAGTTTTTGTATTTTTTATTGTGTTTTTATAATAAAATTATCAATGTAATCAGGTCAGCACTGGATAAGTAGACAATTTTTAGGTCACCTCAGATACCTAGGGAGCTACCAATTCCCACTGCTGCTTCCAGTGAGAAGATGACCCTTGGCCTGGGCTGCTTGTGTGCAGGTTTGTGACACAGCTCCTGTGTATCTGTACCTGATATTTCATCACTTCCCAGTTGCCACAAGACTTTGAGATAGGTAGAAATGGTAAAATGGTATGGGAGATGTCTTTTGATTTGAACATGATTTGGATTTAAGTGAGGCAGTTATATGAAGTTGTTGGCTTCATCCTCTCTTCCATAGTCATTACTGTCCAGTGGCAGAACAGGATCAATATGACTGGATAATCTTGGTGTCTTCAACATCTAACCAAGTTCTAAGCATTTCCACAATGTCTGCTTTAGTTAGATGCCTTCATACCCATTGGAACAAATTGCTTTTATCTGCCTATTCCACCAGGGGAAGTCTTTACTTGCTTGTGGTCAACTCCCTAAATTCACTGTAGAATATGAGACCCCCTTGAATATTTTAAACTGGTATAGTCTATCTCCTGAAATGGTTTACCAGATGTGGCAGCTGCTCATGCTATAGTCTCTTGGAGTCACAGGAAAAAGTTAGGTGGATCAGATGGACACCAAATGTGGAAAGCAGCCCTGAAAAGGGCTCAGCAGCCCTTACAGAACAGGTATTAGTCTTCCCTGATCACAACCTACTTCTACTTTTTGTAAAGAATATGGTAATTTATAATTCAATGGGTGAGCTTTTAATCAACTGTTTTTTTCTCAAATACCTGAAACAACATATGTAAGTAGTGTTAGGTACCGATAACTACAATAGCTAAATCTTGAATAAGTTCCTGTCTCCTTTAGGAAAGAGGAAAGGAACAAAATAACACAGAGAGAAAATAAATTATCCAGTTATGTAACTAAAATTCAAAAGGGACTAGAGGAGTAGAATGAAAGAGATAATCTAGAAGAATTTTTCCCCCTGATGCAATTGGGGTTAAGTAACTTGCCCAGGGTCACACAGCTAGGAAGTGTTAAGTGTCTGAGGCTAGATTAAACTCAGGTCCTCTTGACTTCAGGGTTGGTGTTCTATCCACTGCACCACCTACCTGCCTCAAGCTAGAAGAATTTTAAGACACTCTGAATTGAAAGAAATGCTGAAAATCATATAATAATTGTATGAACATATCATAAGAATAACAACACTTCTGTTATATCTCATAGGAATAATAAGATAAGAAGCCATTGGTAGAGTCAGAAAAAA
>JAJPUD010003797.1:1069-26591 GCA_023553655.1 Myrmecobius fasciatus
GTATAGTATAGTATAGTATAGTATAGTATAGTATAGTATAGTATAGTGGAATGAATACTGGTCCTGTAGTCAGTGTAACTGGGTTCAAATCCCACTATTTTCACACTTACTTCTGTAACCTCAAGCAAGCCACTTAACCTCTCTGCACCTCAATTTCCCCATCTGTAAAATAGATGACCTCTGGTATGACTCAGCTCCCCAGATTTATGGATCTATGTTAATAGTAAGAAATTCTATTTTTGCATTGAAAACAAAGACTGTCTTTACATCATTTAGTACCATCACATAAAAGCTCACCAGCTTCATGTTAATAAGAATTTTTATTTTATTCCCTATTATCTTACTTATAGCTATTGTCCAAGCAGCCCTTGTATTGCTTAAAAGCAATAAAAGGGAAAAATTATTTCCCTATTCTTCCCCATAGTTTTTCCCCTCCAAGGTCTAATGCAATGACAATCCCATGACCAAGAGTAGGTAAGAAGAATCCTTTTCAAAGTTTTGTTTAGGGAACCAGGATCTAATTTCATGGCATTGCCTATTACATTTTCCCTCAAGTCCCCTCATCAGCAATGAAATGGAACTGAGCTTAGACTGGGAATGCAATGTGAAAATGGTCATTCTGGCAACTGAAAGGGACATATTTTTCCTAAATCTCTTCTAATTTGGCAGGTATACCCAGAACAAATCTTGTGAATGAGCCTCAAGACATCCAAACAGATGTGCATATGTTGGGGCGCCAAGATACAAGATAGATAGAAAAGTGTGAAATGAGGTCATGCGATTTTAGCTTGCAAGATGCTGAGGCAAAATTTGTTCTTCACAAAAGCCAGCAACAGCCGCCGCTCATGCATTTGAGTGTGACAAATTCTGAGGGACAAAAGATGAGACTATAAATTAAGTCATTTAGCAAATATGTTATTTGCAGCAATCCAAAATTATTGTTTATGCATAGTGACTTAAATAAGGCTGGAGAGAAACAAAAGACTTCAGAAATTTGTTCTACACCTGTTACCAAATATTTCTATCACTGATACAGATTATCCTACTCACTGGTGTGGTGTCAAAGCAAATTGGATCTGTTTTGTATTCTGAATACAGTCCAATAGCTAGCACATCAGAATGGACTTGAGAGTAACAGTGTCTGTAGGAACTAATGCCCCAAAGCCACGTTTTGAAATATGTTATCTCCTGTTTAATTTAAAATGCAATTTGAAAATATACAAATATTCCTTTGGGGAATAGACTATAGGCACCAAGGCTGACTATAAGGGATAATTGGATTTTTCAGAGGATGCCCCTGAAGTACTGACCATATCTGTCACACAGTTGAGTTGGATCTGAGAAATAAAAAAAATAGCTAACTATTCTTCCTATTTCTATCAGAGTAGAGGGCACCCCGGTGTGATGGGATGAGTGCTGAACCTTAAGTCGGAAGCCCTAAGTTCAAGTCTTGGCTCTTACACTTAAATAAGTCATTTAATCTTTGTGCCTCAGTTTCTTCATCTCTAAAATTGAGATAACATGTTTAACCTACCTTACCATTTTTGTGAGATAGAGCTTTTACAAATTTTAAAAGAGTTACATGAATAGGTAGAATCAAAGCATCATTGAACTATATAAAGTCATAAAGAATATGAATAGTTACTTCTGGATAATGGAACTATCTTCCCACATCCTCCTGAAAAGAGGTGATTTGGGGGAAATGTCCTATTCTACATTAGGCAAGAATCATATACAATTCATCCCAAGAATCTGTTTGGCTTTTTAAGAATAAAGATTGATCAAAGGGAAAGATCCAGAACCAACTTTTACTCTTTCCCATAGTCCTTAACATTTTTTGTCAGCTGAAATTATTTTACGTTATATGGCATCGACTCTGAACTTTTTTGCTTCTGTACATGTTTATACTATCTCCAATAGTAGATTGCAAACTCCCTGAAGTAAGGGATTTTTTTTTATTGTTTTTTTTATACCTAGCACCTAGCACAATATCTTATACCTAGTGGATCTTGGCAAATATTTTTTTGACTCACATTTGTAGAATTGAAAATATATTGGGGGGCACCTAAATGATGCAGTGGATAGAACACCACCCCTGAAGTCAGGAGGACCTGAGTTCAAATTTGGCCTATAATATAACACTTCCTAGCTGTATGACCCTGGGCAACTCACTTACCCCCAACTGCTTCAGCAAAATAAATAAATATATATATATACATATATTTATGGTTCTCTCCTTGGACATTCCCCACATTTCATCAATGATTTAGGTGAAATCATAGCAATTTGTTTGTCAAATCTGCAGAGGACAAGAATTGAGAAAGGAAAAGCTGCTAAATGAGATAACAGAATTATGATCCAATATGATCTTAACAGCTATGTGGAAACTAATAAGATAAAATTTAATTGAGATAAATATGAAGTTCTCTACTTGGATTAAAAATGAAAAGAAAACAAATGACTACACTAATATGATAGATTAGATATAGCTAGAAGAAAGTTCATGTGAACAAATATCTAGGGATTCCAATGAACTGAAGCCTCAATAAGAACTAGAAGTATGACGTGGCAGCCAAAACAGCTAATTTAGTCTTACAACAATAGAAGGAAGTGACCAGGCATAAGGAAGGTGACAGTCCAATTGTTTTCTGCCATAAACAATCCATCCTAGTGCATTCTCTTCATTTCTGTGTGTCACATTTTGACATCTCAAAGGGCAAGAATGGCTTCCTCATTACCCAATAATTGACTTCTCCATCCTTCTTCTGCAGCTTTTAACTGCATGAACTTCAAAACTTTCTCTTGCCTTAGTCACACCATCAGCTCCTTTTTCTCTGATAACTCTTTCTTATTTCCTATGTTGTTTAACCCATAATTTCTTTTACATAGGTATCTATTATAGAAGGCAAAGGCTCTGTCCTCAGCCTCTTTTTATTTCTATACTTTCTGTCTCAATGATGTCTTTTATTCCTATATCTTCAGTTATTATCTCTATACAGATGATTCCAAAATCTTTCTCCAGCATGACATCTATCCAGAGTTTCTAGAGACATTCTTAACTGCTTTATGAATATCATTCAAATTCTTCACAGATTTCCTTGTGTTTGTTGTACCCTGTTCTCAAATACAACAAAGCCTCTTCAGTGGAACAGTGTTATGGATATACACAGAGGAAGGGACCAGTCTCACTTTTTACACCATAAAAAATAAAGTGGATGAAAATACATATTGTGCAGATGATAAGTTTATTTTACATTTCTTACTCTCTTATATTCTACATTCCAGCCTAACTGTTCTATACTTGCTATTCTCTGAAACTGCATTCTATGTCTTGCCTATTTGTTTTTGTTTTTGTTTTTTGCCCATGTACTCTGTCCACATCTAGGTCTTGTAAAATTGTTGTCTCCTTCAAGGATTAGTTTCAAGAACTAGCTTAGTCACTAATATTCTCTCCCTTTCCCTCAAATTATTATGAATATGTTTATCTATGTATGCATAGTATAGTATTTCCTCAGTAGATTGATTGTAAGCTACCTAAGAGCAGAGACTAGTTTTTCTTTTGACATTTTAAACCTTGCACTAGGATTAATAAAAACTTAATAAATACTTGGTGGAGTAGATTGCCTTGGGGAGCCTGCCCTACATTCTCAATGATCTCCAACTGCTGCCCCAAAAGTCCTTTTCTTAGACATTGGTATTCTTCTGATGTTGCCAGATGACTATAAATCAGGGAATAGTGAATTGTGAATAGCCTGATGGTTAATATTAATCTGAAGAGCGAACATAAGCGGGCTAAACCTGTTACCAATGAACTGAACAAGACAAATAGTGTCAAAGACATTAAAAGCTATAGATAACTACAAAAGGGCTGGGAAGCAATGCCCAAATGGTAGATGTAGATAAATGAGATGGTAGATGAATATCCAGATGGGAGAAGAAGAGAAGGGGATAAGCATTTATTTGGTACCTACTGTGTGTCAAGTAATGAGCTAAGTATTTTTAAAATATTATTTCAATTGATCCTCACAACAATTCTGGGATTTAGGTATTATTATTATCACCATTTTGCAGTTTTAGAAACTGAAACAAAGAGAACTTAAGTGACCTATTCCAGATTGCATAGCTAGGAAGTATCTGAGGTCCAATATGAATTCAGGTCTTTCTAGCTCCAGGTCCTGTGCTCTATCCATTGAGCTGTTTCACATTGATGTGCATGTATATGTGTGTATGAGTATATCTACATATGTGTGTTTACATATCTGTATGTGTGTGCACACATATCATATTGATATGTGCTCACATAAGTACACATTGTACATGCATGTGTGTGTATTCTAATCTGGAGGTTGGACCCTGTATGGAAAATTTTTGGAAAATAGGAGCATAAATACAATCTGCATAGGTAAAGAGAATGCTCAATTCTGTCAATTTCCATCATCCACATAATAAAATCTTGGATTCAGTTAGCTACTAATCCTACATTTGACAATGAAAAACACTTATGTGTCTTCCACTGAAATAAACTGATTGTACTGTTTTTGTTGTTGTTGACTCTTCATTTTAAAGAGGGAAGTGACATCATGAGAGTAATATATTATTCCTCATTTATGAGGGGTCTGTAAAGCAAAACTCATATCTCTGGATGACTATTATATCCAATAATAGATAAAATTTATATACAATTTTAAGGTTTGTAAAATGTTTTAAATACATAACCTTTTACTTGTTCCTCAAAACAATCCTATAAGGTAGATGCTATTACTATTCCAATTTTTATAGGTAAGGAAACTGGGACTTCAAGCTTGTTAGGTGGCCTATTCAGGAATCTATAGCCAGTAAGTGTCTAAAGTAGGATTCAAACTATGATCATTCTTATTCCAATTCCAGCATTCTATTCACTATGACAATCAAAGGTCAGTGTGTATATGTTTGTATTTGTTTTCTGTCAATTGTTTCTAAACATATTCTCTACATAAGGCACAGATTATGAAGGCTTCCCAGTAGTAAAAATCCTTGAATCTGTCAGGGAAATCATAGAATTCTACATAAATATAAAAACATTCCTAAGGATTATTTAGTAGTGTTTAGTAACAAATAAAGACCATTTAATTGAGAAGGAGGTGCTGAGTTTGGGGGTGGGAACCCTTCCTAATAATAAAAGCTATCCTAAAGTAGAATAGGCTGCTTCACAAGGTAGTGTGTACTACTTCACTGGAAGTCTCTGACTAAAGTTTGGATAACCATTTTTCAGCAATGTTTTTGAGGAAATTCTTGTCAAGGTTAGACATCTTCTGAAATTCCTTCCAACTCTGTGATTCTGGGTTCCTGGAATGCTGTATGTAATGAAATTCACAAATTGGGTGGAAAGTTAAGACCAATCCTGGTATTCTTATGACCTTTATGTATATATAATTCCCCTTCTTCCCCAAAATTCATTCATTCAGCAAACATTTGTTAAGTATTGTACATCCATGCAATATTTCTATACTGATAGAAATTCAAAGACTAGATGTTGCATTAGAGGGAAAATGAAGTAACCAATAGAGAACTCCCCTCAGAGTGAAGACAACCTGGATTCAAGTGCTGCCTCAAATATATTTTATATATATGTCTCTCAGCAAGTTACATAACCTCTATGCACCTTATGCAACTAACTCTCTCCTCTCTCTCTCTCTCTCTTTCTCTCTCTCTCTCTCTTTCTCTCTGTCTCTGTCTTTTTTTGCATAAGTATAAACTTTGTTTACAAAGTTTAATAAAATGAAGGGTGAATAAGGTCAAATGAGGATAGAAATGCTTGTTCATTGGGTGCATGTATGTTTCCAATTTCTATATGTGATCCTTCCCAATTGAAAAATTACTTGCTAAGCGTTATGGTATCGTCTGAAGGTGACTGCAAAAACATACATATTTCTTAGCACTATATGAATCAAATAAAAAAAACTGACTATGCATTAGGACACAAATATTGCAAACAGTTGTAAAGGGACAGAAATATTCACTACATCCTTTAAAAACCACAATATCTTAAAAATGTTCATTGATTCAAGGATCCCTAACAATAGACCAATGAACCAACTGGAACCTTAACAACAAAATCCTAAAGAAAGGAAATCAAATTTGATATTATAAGAACAATAAATAATTAAGCTAAAGAAAATGAAAATTAATCAGTTAATAAATATTTGTTAAGTACCTACAGTGTGTCAGGCACTGTGCTAAGCATTTTGAATACAAAAAGAGAAAAAATAATCACTGCTAAAAGGAACTTACCTTTTTTGAGGGGGGGGAGGGAGAAGACTAGGCAATTCTTTTAGGATTATAAATTGATGAATAGTTGCTGATATAATTGGGAGAGGGAATTTATTCAATAAGGAATTCCTATAGTCTATTTAGGAAAAAAAAAAAGACAAGGGGAAAAAAGATATATTGTAAATTCCTCTTCACTCTAGGAGGAGATTGAACTCAGTAGGGGGATAAAAAACAACCACAAATACAGCTAGCTGTAACCCATATTAGATGGTAAGTAGAATGGGAAGTTGGAAAACAAAGAGCTATAGGACATTTGGGCTGGGGGGAGGAGGTCATGCTTAAAAATTGCATTACTAATCATTTAGCAGTGGCTAATAATGAATATAGAAATCATTTTTGGTCTAATATGGAGCCACTGGCTTCAGGTTGAGCAAAGGAAGAGATATAACAGACAGCATTGCCTAAGAGCTTTATCCTGCCTAGGAGCCAGCAATCTTAGTCACATAACTCAGACTTAAATCCTCTCTGGCATCAAGCTCCTTTTTCATTAATGCCAGAATTCATTTTTAAAAATCAATGAAAACTGAAACTGTTCACTTGGGGACTTGTGTCTTGGGCACACTTATTACTGAAAATCACTGCTCTCCTACAATATTTGTTTTGTGGTTATCCCATGGAGTACATGGATATGGACATTCTTAAATACTCATGGAGCTTCCAACTGCATTAAAGTAATGAGCTTACTTAGTTGCATGGTCTGAAAGACATGGTCATATGGCCTCATTGTAAATGGATATCACTATGTATGAAAGTCAGAAAGTAAAACTGCATCTTTGGCTTCAATAAAATATAGATCAAGTCCCTGGTGAATCAGAGACAGAAAGGGACCTTTAGACATTTAAGGGACCCCAGAGGTCATCTAGTTCAACTGATATCTGACTAAGATTCCTAGGTTTTATTTTATTTTATTAGTTTTTTTCCATATTGCCAAAGCTGGAATATAGTAGCCACTCATGAGCCCAAACCGGTTTACTGCTGACTGGAGTAGAAGCTTTGATCTGCTTGCTTCTGACCTCATTAAACAATCCATTGACTCTTTCTTCCCAAGGACCTGCCATCTTGGTGTCAAATTTAGCAAGGTTATTTAATCAGCTTTAGACCTCCTTTGGCTCAGAACTCCTTCATTTAAGCAGTCCACTAATCCTAGCCTTCCCTAGTGACAGGGATTATGGATATCAGGGGCCACACCCATCCTCAGTAGAAAAGACAGATTTGAACACTAATATGTACAGTCATTGTGATGAAAAATATACTTCTATTGAATTAGATTACCCATATAAATGCATTAGACTGGTAGCAAGGAATATCCCAAAGACATTTCTAATAGGACTGGAATATAATATATGATTTTTTTTAAATCTTAGCTTCCTAATTATGTTTGACTTGGACTAATGCTTGGGCAGTTTGTGTTCCTTGAGCAAATGTATCCTGACTGATAGATAGAGAAAATAGTCCAAAAAAAAAATGACTAAGAGGCAATCCAGCCTGAGATTTAATATTTTCTGTAGATTACATAAAGTAGATAATTAAAATTTGGCTAATTGAAAATTAGCTAGGATGGCTAGGATAGAGTAGTGGATCTGGAGATGAATCTTCCTGAGTTCAAATCTGGCCTCAGATATTTATTAGCTGTGTAACTCTAGGCAAGTCACTCAACCCTGTCTACCTTAGTTTTCTTAATTATAAAATGAGCTAAAGAAGGAAAGGGCAAATCACTGCAGTTTCTTTGCCAAGAAAATCCTCAAATAGGGTCATAGTTATATACTACTGAAATGACTAAGCAAATTGAAATTTGACCATAAACCAAATAGAAATGCTTCAGGCTTTCAAGAATTCAGGATTTCTTTGGGTATATTGGCAAATATTAATGATTGCCATGCCTCAGTAGACAGTCTTTGTGAGTTTCTCTGACCAAAATCAATTATCACCTCCTGATGAGGCTCTCCAAATATATTTAGGTAATGCTTTAAAGCTTGTAAAATAATTGCTTCCCATTACCTCCTTTGAGCATCAAAAACCCTAAAAGGTTCAATAGTTAGTACAAGTATTAGGAATCCCATTTTAAAGATGAGGCAACTGAGGCTCAGATTTTCAGAGGGGATGAGATTTTAACTTCAATAATAAAAGACTAGTAAAATTAAGAGAAGTGATTTGAATCTAGGTCTTCCTGACATGGACCTAATAGTACCCTGACGTGTCTACCATTACATCATGCTGCTTCTTTTAGTTAGCCCGGTCCTCAGACAATCTATCAACAGGTCACTGCCAGAACCTCTACTCAAAGTCTTTCTGGAAAGGCCACTGGAATAGTCTCAAAAAATTCTAAAACAGTCCTATAACATAAAAAAGGATCATAGTAGGAATTTTGTGGCAAAGGAAAAAGTAAATTAGCTAAAAATCATCATAAAAGCAATTAATACAATGTATTCAAAGCAATTCTCAATTGTGGCTTCTGAAATTCTTAAAAAGCTTCATGTAAGAGAATGAAAAGGGGAGTTTAATCATCATTAAATGTCAGTATACAATTGGAAAGCTCAACTGAATCAAAATAATTTTGCTTCTCAAACTGATAGTTCATATCCTGATGGATGGGAAAAATTAAACATGAAAGGGAGCCACCCACTTGAGACACTTAAACCTGAAATTAAATTTAAGAGTATGTATCACATTAAAAAGCTACACTGAGAGAGGCTTCTTAAGTGGAATATTAACTAGTTTGTTATGTTTGCTTGAAGAAGAAAAAAAAAGCCGTCACTTCTCTGTTGTGTAACAAAGACCAAATATTTGTCAATCACCATTTGGTAAGCAGAGTGCCATACAATCATGAGAAAATCAAGTGCAGGATTTGAGACATGATTCTTAGAGATGGATATGTGAAGCTGTAGCCATGCCTTCCTGTTCGGTTGTTTACCCCAAGTAGATGATCTCAGTTTGCTGAAGATATTGGTCCCTCTACTCCTCACAACTTCAGGGCTTCCATTCAGCCAATATACTTAGCTATCACTCCTTATTTCTGTAAAGTTTTAGTCACCATTAGGACCTTATCTCTCCCCTTTTCATTTTCGCCTTCATCCAAATTTCATGTAATCTCCTAAAGGAATGCATGCTGAACAATTTAGAGAATGCACATTTTCCCATCTGCACCATAGAGTCAGATAGTAAATAGTTACCTTCTTGAACGAGTTAAGCAATCTCACCTAATTGCCTACCATAGAGTCTTCATTATTTAAGAAAGATAACTAGCTTCAGAGAAACAAGGGAAAACTTAAATGAATGGATTCTGAGTGAAGTTAGCAGAACCAGGAAAACATCATACACATGTAATGACTGCAACAACCTAACCAGAAAGAAAAATGAAATGAAACTAAATATTATGTAATTATAATGCAAAACTTGACCCTGGGAAAAAGATGAGAAACAGGGATTCCTTTCTTTCCTTAGAGAAATGATTTATTATAGCTATGGAATGCTATAGATGCTTACACTACATGGATTTATTGGTTGATTTTGAAGAAATGTTGCTTTTCTTCTAAATATTTATTATGAGGAAAGGCCAGGTGCAGGGATAGAAGTAAAAAAAGTGTCAATACTTTTTTAAAGAAAGATAATTAGGTAGAAGTTGGAGTGTCTTATTTTGTTTGTCCTCAAACAAATGGGATATACTTCGTTATAATGGGGGGGATGAACTCTCAGCCAGGTGTCAAAGGTAGAAAGGACATCAATGTTTGCAATCACCATAACTGAACATGGAGATTTTGACCGGGACTTTACTGAAATTGTAGACCAGCAAGTCTTCATTCACTGGGCAAGCTTTTGTGAGTTTGGAAGTTAGCACATGTGATTCTAAGGACCACTAGTTCCAATAAAAAGTCCTATGTACTAGGCTATAATGGACTAAGAAAGATATCTCCTGACAGATAGCATAAACCTGACTGCCTTCTCTCCTATGATAACAAAGATGTCACCAAACAACAACGGACACCCAGAATGGAAAGAAGCACTTGATGCTCCCTGCTAAGAGTGATAGAAAACTACCAGAGGAGCCACAAAGAGATACAGGAGATGCCCCATTGACAACATCTGGTGGGAGCAGCATGCTGGAAGTTGAACTACCTGATTTCTTAGGACAGTAATCCTTTATGAATCAATAAGGATGTCAAGAAGAGAATTACTTATGGAAAAAAGAGGCATGGAGGTTTTGTTTTCCAAAAGTTCTTAGGCATTTGTTTTATTTTCTTTCTTCCAAGATTCCAATAAAACTACCTGTCTTTTACCTTGTGTATTGTGCACAAGGGGATAGAAGAGCTTATGAGTAGTGTCACATAATGATTTGCCAAGATTGTCTGAATGAGAACTAGAAATGAGAGAACTGAGAATTCTTCCCAAATGACCTGGCCACTAGATGTCTGGAGGACCTCTGACAGTGTTACACAAGTCAGAAGATCCCAAAATAGAACTCTGAGGCAACTCATTGGCTAATATCACAAATGTCAGAAAAATTTATATAAAATGAGTTTATAGTCCAAGAGCATGGATTATCCTGAGACTTGAAGAAGGGTAAAGGTGCCATTTTGACGGACTTAAGGCTTATGTAGGGACTTCTTACAAGTTTCTTTTTGAATTTTTGACCTTTAGGCCACAGGTATGCTGCAAACTTACCTCTGAATTGCTAAGTAGTATCTAAATGTAAACATTTATATTTTAAGAGAATTTCATGACATGTATTACCACCTTTTTTTTCAGATTCTGTGGCAAATATAAAATGTTTGCTATATACAAAATTCAGCTATGTCCTATGGAAAATAGGCTTAACATCTTTGATGACTTTTACAAGATTCCCTCTCCATCATTAGAAAGAGCCAGATGTTTTCTATTTTCCAACTTCAACAAATATTTCCAAGCAACTACTATTCAAAAACAATTATGCTGAGCACTGAGAATAAAATCAATCAATCAAAATGCTTTGATTAAGTATTTACTTCAAGCCATGTACTAAGCTTTGAAAATACAAGTTCAAAAAATAAAATAATCTCACAGGCACAAGAAACTTACATCATACAATTACAAAATGGAGGAGACAATTATATATAGTATAAATATGAAGCAAATAAATACAAACTCAAAGAAGTTGACTGAAAGTTAGTTTGGGAGGGAGGGCACTAGGGCACTAGTAGTTAAGGGATCAGGAAAGACTTCATCCAGAAGATGGTTTTTGAGTTATGCCTTAAAGGAAGATAAAAGATACTCCACTGAACCTGATCTCAAGAAACTCACAATTTAATGGGAGAGAAATGATGACATTAGCACATTAAGATACAAAAAGAAAGATAAGTGCAAAGGAACTGTCCAGGCAAAGTGCTATCCCAAATTAAATGAGGAAAAAACCCCTTTCACCTAGATTGTTAGGGAAGGTTTCAAAAAAATGTACCACTTAATTAGAGCATTAAACAACAGGAAGGACTTCAAAAGAGACTGAGGAAAATTTATTTGAGGTATTGAGGACAGAAACAAGGAGACAAGAGAGGGGAGGGAAAGAATGGGGTGTGAAAAGAGTCCAGAGTGGATGCAATGCAGGTTAGAGAAGAATGAAAAAAAGATTGTGAATTACCTCAAATGCCAGTTTCAGTATAATTCTATAATTTACTCATTCAGTAACAAGGAGTCACTGAATTTTAAGGAAAGGAGCAATATATTTTCAAAGGTGTATCCAGTTTTTGAGCTGGATTCATTCAGGCTAACTCATTTATTTTATAAATGAGAAAGTTAGACTCAGAAACACTGAGGGATTTGCCAAAGATCGTACAGCTGTATGTAGCAGATCCTGGAGTCAAACAAGTTCACTGGACCATGATTGACAGATCATGGCTAGTAAGTGGTATAACTAGGATTTAAACCCTAAATTGACTATTCTTTTTCTGTATCAGATTACTTCCATTTCTACTATTCCACCCATAGGGATTTTTTTAAAGAGCCCTTTGGGTTTAGCAATAAAGGGAACATTATTGTTTTTAATGATTAAGAAGTCAAATTGCAACAGGTAGGAATAAGGTAGTAGAGCCAGCAAGTTTGTACTGTTCATTCTAAAAGTTTGTCAGGAAAGGAGAAGACTTTCAAGGTAATAACTTTAGGAAGTAGTGGGGTTAATGGATCTTTTTCTTAAAACATGGAAACCTAAACATACTTGTAGTCTGAATTAAAGGGCAGGGCATAAGGGAAGTAGTAGGAGAAAGAGACAGACAGACAGACAGACAGAAGCAGGGAAGGAGAGAAGAAGGAAGGGAGGGAGACAGCACACTCAGGGGGAGAAATGGAACTGAAAGTATAAACAAAGGAGCTAGGTTTAGAAAGAAGGAAGATCACTTCTTTCTCCAAGACTATTGAAAAAAAAGATAATGTGAAGGTCTGGAGGAAGTAAAGGAACTCATATAAGAGAGCATCACTCTTAAAAAGTAAGAGGTGAGGTGGTCTGTCAAGAAAAGGCAGAAAGTGAACATATTGAATAGCTGTCAGACATATCCAAATGTCATGAGGAGAAAGAATTTAAGGCTAAGGAGATGACACTGCTGAAAAGACTGATGGCTAAGGAGAATCCAAGATAGTGAGGACTGAAGCTGTATGCTTTCTCTCCCTCCCTAGCACTGTTGGGGAGATGTGAGCATAGCCCTCAATGCAAGGGAGATTGGCCATCTGCCAGAGATTATAGGTGTCAGTCCTGGCTTGAGAAGGAGAGGTTTGTGTCCCTGCTTTCTTGTCCCTCCCTCTCATGCCCTTAGGTGTCTAAATTTAAGCAATATAAATTCCCCTTTTGGGACCTTTTCTAAAAGATACAAAGTGAAAGGCCCATTATCTTCAACACTGACTGTCTTTTGAAATTTGTCTATGAAAGTCCTTTAGTTCTATCAAATAATAATAAAGGAAGGTCACAATGAGGGTGAAGAACTAGTGTAGAAGTAAGATATAGAAGAGGTGAACAGACAAGTGACTGTAGTTAGTGAGAGAAATTTCTGGTCTTGGAAATAAATATTTTTGAGTGATGGAAAAAACTAACTTATGACCATCCTAGTGGGTAGCTGAAATACAGTGGAGTTGGAAATCATGAGGGTTAGATATTCAAAAAAACTATAAGGATCAGTTTCCTAGAATAGTTATTAATATTAATCCTGGAATCTTCACATTTGATTTCAGGGGAAGGTAGAAAGAAAGATTTTGAGTTAGGGGCCAGCATCTTAGAAGGATTCCAAGAGCATGTTATGGTATACCAACTCTAAAGGACATAAGTTTCCAGATAATGGTGATAGAGTATGGATGTGGAGGTGGCTATGGTCAGTACTGAACAAAGCAAAATGGTAACAGCACCTCCAGACTGAGCATAAGAATGGCAGAATTGAAATGACTGCTTGGAGATCTGAAATCCTTAAAAGTTAGAAGTTTCCAAATTTAAAAAGACAAGGATATTATAAGGACCCTTTATATAAAAAGAAAGTTAGGTGATACAGAAGATAGAGAACTGAACCTGGAGTTAGGAAGACCTGAGTTCAAATATGCCTTTAGGCACTTAACAGCTATGTTACCCTGGGCAAGTCATTTAATCCCATTTGCTTCATTTTCCTCATCCATAAAATAAACTGGAGAAGGAAATGGCAAACCACTCTGGTATCTTTGTAAGAAAACCCAAAAAAAGAATCAGAAATTACTCGAATAATAAAATATAAGGGAAAAAACTATCAGGCCTGAAACATTTTGAGAAAAAAGAACAAAAAATTCAAGTATTTAGAATTTTTACAAAAGATGTCATATGACTTAGCAAACCTTAACTTTTATAGGTCATTTCCTGGAGAGAGAAGCAGCATGGCATAGGAAGAGAGTTGACTTCAGAATAAGGATGAGATCCCAGGAAAGATATTTAACTTCTCAGAGCCACAGACAACTCCCTAAATCTGAGTTTCAGAAAAGGTGCTACCTACACAAGTAGAGTATTTCCTCATTTGGGAATTCCCTTTATCAACAAAAGCATAGGTTCCATTTCTTTTTGTGTTTCTTGGGAAGTAGGCATCATATCTTGTAAACCTGAGTCATCTAAGTATCTACCACTGGGCTAGGAATAGTAAATGTTTGTTAAATGGACAAAAGAATGAATGAATCTTGAACTGGGTGAACCAAGTCATGAATCTGCTAAAAGTACATAACTTTTTTGGTAAAAATTCTAAATGTCTGGATTATTTTTGTTTTTTTTTTTCCTTATTTTTAACAGGAAGAAACAGATGCTCAGGGAGTTGTAGTTACTTACCCAGGTTCATACAGTGTCAAAAGGTAGAATTTGAAATCAGTTCCTTTGACTCTAAATGTACTTTTCACTGAACCATTTTGTATTCATTGTATTCATAAAACAGCCATCAGGGAAACTGCCTTGGAGCTCTCCAAAATGGAATGAGGTGTCATTATAAATACCTACTCTGTAATAGATTTGAACACAAGAACCTATTCCCTATTACCATTTTGGGAGCTTCTTTCAAGTGAAGTCATCATCCTGCTAGAGACCCCAAATGCATTTAATACATTTTAAGAGCAGCTGAGCATGCCCCCAATCTCAAACCCAACATTTCCCATTAAGGTTACCCCTACTCTAGAAAAGGAATAACTTTCGAATATTCTAAAATAAATATATATTGTAGAATCCTGTTTGAATTCCTCTGATAAGCAGTATTATTTGAACTACTCATTGGAAAAAATTCTCCAAAGCTCAAGACTTGGAAAGATCTTCCCTCAGAGGTACTTTTGTTCGACTTCTGCCTATGCCATTAATTCCCTCTACCACATCTCTAACAAGTGGTTCCCCTGCCTTTGCCAGCAGACCTCCAGTAACAGGAGTTTCCAGATGCAGCCTATTCCACTTCGGATCACCCTTCAGAGGGTTTCTTAATGATTATTCAGAGAATAGAGAAACAGAATTATTCCCTCTTGAATTAAAATGCATTGCCTCTTAAAGATTTGAGCATAGGTAAGACATGTCCCAAAAAGCAAAGCCTCCACTTTGGGCATTATAAAAATGAAAAATATTTCACATGTAAAAAGGAAATTTTTTTTCTCCACAAACATTTTAGTTTTAATTTTTTCCTTTTTCCCACTGAGATCATCTAATGGCATTCAGTTGTCATAGTCATTTGGGGCATCAATTTGGAGCTGGGCATACTTAAATATATACCCCACCCAACTCTACTGCAATATTCCAAGCATCCATCTTCACAATCCTTATTATAGCTTCTTTCCTCCTGCTTGCTTCTCTTCATTAATGTATTTTGTAAGCCTCAGTGTACTTTGAGAACTCAAAATACAGTTCTATGTTACAGTAGGATCTGTCAGTGAATAATTTCACAACAAGCTCTAAGTAGAAAAATTACTTTCTCCTTCTCCATTTATGTTCAGGAATGAAGAGCAGTTGCTGCCAGTAACTTTTACCAAATTCCTTAAGGAACAACGGTTAGCAAGTACAGTTAGATTCTCTACAAGCACCGTCCTGCTGATTGAGACATCATTTCTTCCCCCTAATTTTATCTGTAAATGACTAGGGTCTGGATGTGGAATGAGGGAAGATTTCTTACCTTCCGTGTTCTGAGCGAGGATGCCAGCAGCAATCAGTGCTTGCCAGAGCAGGACAGGCAAACCCCAGGACCCCCAGTTCTGCCTAAAAGAGTTTGTCAAGGAAAAGGAATAGATTAAGATGGAAAGCATGTGACAAGCTGCTTTAAGAGAAAGAATAAAAGTAGAACTTGTACCTTGCAAGCATTTTCGAGAAGTTTGTTAAGACAGACTAAGTGAACAAACTCTTTGGCTGCATGAGCTTGCACTTAAGCAAGAGAGAAAGGAAAAAAGTCGCAACAAGTTGAAATCCACTGTCTCTCTGTCTGCTTCGGGAGGAGAATGAAACAAAGGCAGCTCTCAGGGTCTCCGGCTCTTTAAGTGACTCATTGCAATCAGTGCTGCAACTGAAATCTGATTCCTTCCAGCACTGCCTTTCCGACCACCGCCCTGAACTCCTTAACTGTCTCTCCCACCTTATTAACTGAAAACTACTTTCTTTCTACCTTTCCCCCACGTGCTCACTATAGCCAGAATATGGTGTATTACATATACATACACATACACACACACACACACACACACACACACACACACACACACACACACACATATATATATATATATATATATATATATACTCCACGCCCTTTTTCTTCCGTTGACACCTTCACATCAATAAAACTCGACCTTCGACATCCTTCTTGTATATAGGCAGCATTATATTACATTGTGAGGATTGCCAAAGTTTTACAGTTAGGCTTTAAAAATAAATTTTGCCCAGCTATAACTTAGGTAAACTTCCATCTCTATGAGGTACGTAAATATCAAACCAATGACAAAATTCTCTAAGCTTAAATAGGGAAAGGAATGTAGAGTGGATCTCTGATTTCACTGGTATAGGTGAAAGGCAGCAAGGAGTAATTAACAAGAGCTGAGTTTAAAGCCAGGAAGATAGGAGTTGGAGATCCTGTCTTTGACAAATACTGACTCTGCCACTTTGGGCAAGTCACTTAACCTCTCAGTGCCCAGGCAACTTTCAAAGACTAAAAGCTGCAAAGAATGTGCCAATCTGAAATAATGAAGAGAGTTTCCTCATCTGGTAAATCTAAATAAATTATTGGTTTTTAGGTTTTTAGTGGTGTGAGCCAATGGAAATACAAAGTCACTGACATCTCACTAGATAATAATGTCTATGTAAAATATTCTTAATTTAAATAGCTAAAATTGATTTAAAATTTTGAAACTTTCTGATACAGATAAGCAGGTTCTTCTGTACTAGATGTGGTCATGGTCAAGTCACTTAACTGTTCCTTTGAAACACAAGATCTTTAATAAATCAATCAAGCTGTGTATCAGTCACTATACTAGGTAGTGGAGATACAAAGACAAAAGTAACAGTCTTTTTCCTTTCAAGCTATCTGGGAGAAACAATAATAATTAACTAGCATTTTTATAGCATTTTAAGATTTGCAAAGCACTATGTTATACATATACATCTATATCAAATGAGATTTTATACATAAATCAAATGAAGATCAAATGAGATTTTGTTTATATATATCAAATGATATTTACATATAATACAAATATGCATATAAAAATTTAATTTAGTCATTTGATTTTAGATACATGTGAAAATTTCTATTTGATATTTACACATATATGTAAATATAGTGTTACATAATCTCATATGAAATGTACACACATACACTATAGATATGTATATCTGTATAAATAGTGCTATATTATCTCATATATATACATATGTAGTGCTTTCCAATCTTATATGCACATACATGCATATATATATGTATATGCAGAATGACAGTGTATATATATATATAATTACATTATATATATATATATATACATATCACACACACACACACACACACACACACACACACACACACACATCATTCCTCTTATTATACCCTCATATCATGGTAGCATTATACTCACTTTTTCTGAACCTTTTGTGCCTATAAGCCTATATATTCTTTGCCTGCTAGAATTTTCTATTTTCCTCCTATCTGGTCTTTCATAGTTGAATGGGATAAACTGAGTGAAGACCTCTCAGAAGAATATGGTCTCAACCTATGCCCTAATTGTGACTTGAGACTTTACAATAACAAGTTGAGCTATAGCTAAAAGCTGCAGGTGTTCCAATATCTTAGATAAGTAAACATTTCCCTCCTATCCCCGCCTGACCATTTCATTATATTGACTAATATTCTTTGTTTCTGGGGCAGATAGATATTTAGTCTCTGGGTAAATTAGAACTCCCCAGCCAATGGCAGAAGAGGTCAGAAGGGGATGTGGGGGGCTTCTGTGTTAGGGTCTATTTAATCCTATGTTTGCAGTTTGTACTTTGCACTTCTGTACTGACACCTTGTTTTGAGAATAGCCCTTTTTCATGAGATTATAATAAATGCTGTTTTTTTGCTTCTTACCTTGAGAGTCTCTGATTTTAATTTGTGTAACGATTTCTGCTTCATACGGTGGTAGTTATTAAATTACATGGAGTCTCACTGTGGATTCTCAGTATTTGAATGTTTTCCTTTAAGATGCTTGCAGGATGCATTCTTTGACCTGTAGCTTGTGACTTTGAATTATACTGTCCTGGGAGTTTTCATTTTGGGCTTTCTTTCAGGAGATAACTGATAAATTTTATTTTTCTGCTTTCACGTTGTCCGGTAGATTTGGGCAATTTTCTTTTAAGATTTCTTGAAATATTATGTTTGTGCTTAAAAAAAATCGTGGCTTTTCAGTAGTCCAATAATCCTTAAATTTTTTCTCCTCAATATGTTTTTCAGGTCAGTTATTTTTATTGTGATGTACCTGACATTTTTTTTTTCAGCCTTTTGACTTTTTTTAACATTTCTTATCTCATGTAGTCATTGGCTTCTCTTTGATGCATAATAATTTTTAGGAAGTTTGTTGTATCAGCAAGGTCCTATACCTCTTGTAATGCTGATAATTTTTTGTTCTATAGCTCTCATTTCTTTTCCATTTTCTCCTTTGGTATGCTCATTTCCCTTATTTAAAATTTTTTAACTCTTTTTAAAATTTTCATCATCTCTTCCAGGAATTCTAGTTAAATTTGTATTCATTTTGTGTTTTTCTCTGAGACTTTGCTTATAGATGTTTTAGAGTTGTTCTCTTTTTCTAGTTTTTCTAGTTTATGTCTTGAATGTACCTATGACAATAAGAGATTTTCATGATGGGATTTTTTTCTCATATTGCTAGCCTACTTCATATTTTGATGTTAGTACTAGCATCTGCTGTACTTCTAGAAGGAAGGTATAGATTAGACCTGTTGTGTTTTCTTGGGTTATGAGTGTTGTATTATTCCAGAATCTTGGGCACAGTTCAGGCTGGACACCTGCAAGCTTTCAGTGCTTCCAACATAGTATAACTGAGGGCAAAGTCTCATCAATAACCCCCCTGTTCTGAGTTCTTCAAATTCTTCACCTAGGTTTAGGGATGAGCAACAATAAACTTCTATTAGACTTAGAGGGGAGATTTTTCTTATTCATAGTAACAACCTTCCAATCTTCCCTTTGGTTTGGGAATATTTGCCCTGGTTACTAGTCTTCAGGCTTTAGACTAGGTTAGAAGCTAGAAATAAAGCTCTACTCTACTCCTGGGGTCTAAGCCACACCAATGCTGCTATGGCCTTCTAAAGCTATTCCTCTTTCTTTTTACCATATAGTGTTCCTTATCCTAGAACAGAATGCCAACCCACAGCTCAGGTAAGTACTTCAGTTTGCCCTGGATCTGTGACTCAGAACTAGGTAGTTAGTGGCAAAGCTGCCAGCTGGTAGCCATTCCTGAAATGGTATCCTGGTATGGGTCTGTAACCTTCTCTTGCCCTAGTACATGGTGTCTCACTGCCATAGAATGCTTTGGGCAGCCACTTGTGGCCAGACCCCAACCACACTGGTCACAAACCTCTCATAGCTCTGGGCCAATCTAGGCTGGGAAAATGGTTCATTGTGACTTTTTTTTCCTTGGATTTTCCTATAAGGATTCATCAGGGTTTTTTTAATAATAGATTTTTATTTTTCAAAATACATGCAAAGATAGTTTTCAACATTCATTCTTGTAAAACCCTTGTGTTCTAAGTTTTTCTCCCTCCCTCTTCACTTGACCCCTCCTCTAGGCAATAATTAATCCAATATAGGTTAAAACATGTGCAATTCTTTTAAACAATTCCACACTTATCATGCTGCACAAATAATTCAGGGATTTTAAACCCAGTTTCCATGAACCCAAAAAAAGAGTCATGGCTAGATTTCAGGGTTTTAATGAATTGGATGGGAAAAAATTTACTTCTTTATTTTTCCCTAACCTTTAATCAAAATATATCATTTCCTTCATTTATTTAAATATATTCTAAGATGGGATCCACAGGTTTCACCAGACTTTCACAATGTGAAAAAAAAAAAAAAAAAGAAGAAGAAGCAGAAGACTCTTTGATCTAATCCAATTCATTCATTTTACATTTGAGGAAAATGAAATCCAGCACGGTACATACTTGTTCCAGGCTGTATAGCTACTGTTGGTTGGAATTTGAATCCAAATCTTCTAAATCTAGAGCCATCATGATACCATTTATAGACCTAGAGTTGTCTAGAGCACCAAGTGCTTAAATGATATTTTCAGGATTATAAAGTCAATATGTATCAGAGGCTATCAAGATGTATCAAGAGACCAAGTCTGCTTGTCTTCAAGACCAGTACTCTATCCACTATTCTACACTGCTTACAAATCACTGATATACTATTGAGATATCTTGTAATTCAACCAACTTAATGTGAAATTTTACTTATGTTCATCAAAAATTCCCAAACCTTATTAACATAAAACTATGAAGTCAATATTAACACAAGGTTTTATTTGATCGCATATTTTTAGGTCTCTACTTTTTTCTTTTTACCTTACTTGGAGAACTGAACCATTCTTATGATCTATTTCTATTATTTCCCATTTACCTCACACTAGTATGTGAAATAAATCTTCCCCTCAAAACAAGTCAAGTCTTCTCATTGTTCTCTGAGTATACTATACTGATTTCCACATCTATCACTTTGTTCATACTTCTTCCTGGTCTAGAATTCTTTCTCCTTTCCTCTCTGACTCTTCTAAATCTCACACATTCTTCAGAATCAAGTTTGAATGTTGTTACCTCCTCCAAGAAGTTATTTTCAACAGTTCTAGTCTTTAGTTCTTGGTTTCTCTGTTCTGATCTTATTTACTTTATATTTCCCGTCATTTTAACATACCAATTTTTAAAAAATTGTCTTATGCTTTCTATAGAATTTTAATGTTACAAAGTGATCACAAAGTACTTTGTGCATTTCTTTCCCCTTCCCACTCCATTCTACAGATGAAGAAATTGGAATTCATAGTAAGGTGAAAGATTTGCTCAAAGTAATACAAGAAATGTATCAAAAAACAGAAACTGACCATCTTCTGATTCTAGACCATTGTTTTTACCACCAGGCCATGGTGTTTTCCTAACCACATTTGAGTTTTCTTCGTATCTCTTCACATGTCATCTGTTCTTTCTCATTGTTATAAATTTTTTAGAGAGAGGTGTAAATGCTTTTTCCTCCAATCTCCTAACCATAGGTTAATCCTCAATTCTTTTTTTTTAAATTGATACTTTCTTTCTACTTTCATTTTTCCAGGAATGGGCTCTTTTCCTCTCAGAGAATTGAGTCTTATAAGAAAAATAAAAAGAGAGGCAAATAGATAAACAAATTAAGAACATTTCAAAACGTTGATATGCAGTGTTCTATATCCACAATCATATCTTGTCTCTCCCTCTGCAGTCTTTTTATCTGTCTTCCATGGGATCGAGCTTGGTCAATACAATTTTGCAATATTTAATTTTAATTGTAATCAGAGTATATATTGTTTTCATGGTTCTGCTCACTGCATTTTGCATTGATTTATATGTCTTCCAAATACTTTTAACATGGATTTGTGGAAGTCCTTCAAAAGGAAGGCAAGGCATGAAGCAAAAACAAAGCTGGGATGGATCAGAAGAGAGAGAAAAATACGGGAGATTATTGAAGTATCCCAGACATGATGAGATGAAAGACTAGATTAGGCTGAACTGCCAAGCATTCCAACTCTATTGCAGAGAACACAACTCTGTTGGGCTGGCCACATTTTTTGAATGCCAAATGTATGCTTACCAAAAAATTTATTTTATGGAGAACTCACACAGGGCAAGCTCTCACAAAGTGGTCAGTAAAAGCAATACAAAAACACTTTGAAGGTATCTCTTAAGAACTTTAGAATTGATTATATGACATGGGAAAGACTGGCACAGACTGCCCAGAATGGCGTGTCCTCATCAGAGAAATGCTGTGCTCTATGAACGAAAAAGAATTGAATTAGCCCAAAGGAAATGTGAAATGCACAAAATTAGAGAAGGTAACCCAAATGTTTAACCCAAATGGCCTATCTGATCTGTGGCAGAGCATAGTGAGTTTATATTAGTCTGATCAGCCACAGTCAGACAAATTGTAACTTGACTTTAACATAATGATGCCATTTTGGTCCTTTCCAAAAATGAAGGACAACAACCAATAGGAGACACAGCATACAGATAGCTTGATACACACAAGATATATTCGGAATAGAAAAAACAGAAGAAAAATCTTCTCCAAAAACCTGGATGTTGAAGATTGTCTTGTCTAAATTTCTCATTTTACAGTTAAGTAGCTAAGTGACTTACTTGTTGGAGATTATATAAGTAATAAGAAGCAATTTGAATTAGAATACAGATCTTCTGGTTTTTAATCCTGTACTGCTTCCACAGCACCAAACTATGGCTTCTTGCTATATGTGTGCTTCTGTTTCACATAATTTTTACTGGGTTTCACAAAATATACATTTAAAATATTCAGGAATCCTTGAAAATAATCATACTGTGAGTTTAAGCAAACTGTACTTTTTTTCCCCTAAAGTCAACAGAAGTTCTACTGGGGACCCTTTTTTTCACCAAAAGACCCACCTTTTGCAAGACAAAGCACCTAGTCTTGTGCTACTTGTCTCCTTCCCAACATCAAAAAGTTATGGAAACCACAAGAGGAAACTGACCTTCTGGCCCATAGCTTTTGCTCACACTGTCAGCCCAACCTGCTGCATTAAGCCTCAGATTTTGTACCAAAGAAACTAGTTCTTCCATATTTGAACAGCTTTCAGAAAAAAAAAAAAAAAAAAAAAAGAAGAACTTTGTCTTGTCCCAAACCTAATAATTTTATTCATTTCAAAGTTAATTAGGAAAACAAGTAGAAATATGGTCCCACTCTGTAGAACTTATGCCTGTGCCTTTTCTCTCTTCTGATTAATCTCTATTTCCAAAGTCAGCTTTGGGCCAAATTACAAAATCAGTAAAAGTTGACTTATGTATATTTTGGATCCCCTTCTAGAATCCTCCCAGTTACTTATGCCTTCTCTCCCCTTGAAATTACTCTGTTCTGGAATATATTTTTGGTACTTAGTAATTTGTTAAAATATATTTTATTTGTCTTTGCTCCCTAATGAATATTTTATTAATTTATTTTTTCCATTATCAAGCATTTTTTTTCTCCTTCCTCCACTACTGCCTGGAAAAACAAAAAAAGAAAGAGTGAACTTCCATATAGATAAGTTAAGCAAAATGTATTCCTACATTGGCCACATCCAAAAATACATGTTTCATTTGGTACATTGGTCCTTCTGTCATTTGGATATATTTTGAATTTATTTTTATCTGTATATGTTTTCCTTTAAAGAATGTAAGCTCCTTGAGGGTGAGAACCAATTTTTTTGTCTTTGTGTCCCCATCATTTTCAATATCATGGCACAGTGGATAGAAAGACAGCTAATTGAGTGACTCACAATGTTATGAAACAGATAAACAGTGAAAGTATTGTTCTATTATCATACAGACAGGAAAACTAATGCTTAGAAAGGCCAAATTATTTGCCCTAGGTCACATAGTCTGAGTTGGAACTTAACTCAGTTCTTCTGACTGCAAGTCAGATATTCTTTCCACTATCCCATTGCCTATTCCTACTAAAAGGCTTTATAAATACCCTTATTTCAGGGTATTAGCCTGCAGGCTCCAGAGTAGGGATTTATTCCAACAAGAGAGTGCTCTGCCTACCCTTTTTTTCCATGAATCTACAGGAGGGGGAAAAAAAACAACTCTGGAGAGGCTAGAATACCCAGCCCAATTTAAGGCCAAATCTGCATCTTCAAGATATAAACCACAAGGAAAATGGGAAATGATTTTTTTTTCTTAGAAAAACTTACCCATTAAAGGTAAGCAAGCATGAATGATCTAGTTTCATTACATATATCAAATGATACCTTGTCTCTAATATCCAGCTTTTTATTCTTCAGCTTTTGACATTTTCCCTCTTCAAGCATAGCTACATACCAATACGTATTTACAGTTCTTATTCTGGGCAGGCTACAAGAACCTCCTTTTGGACCTTCTGAGGAGATGCCTCATCATCAGAGAGCCATTTCGTGGAATACTTTAAGACTGAACTTACTACAACAACCCAGCTCAAACTGAGTTCCTTCAAAATAAGGGTGTAAAATGAAAAGCTGCTAGAATGAAGGCATTTAAAAAAAAAAACATTCACACAAATATCTGATTTTATTAGGGAAGGCATTACCCATGGGCAGAAAATAAATTATGTTCCTGCTCAAATCTATGGTTGTTAAAAGACATCATTCATAGAAAACATACACACTGATAGTTGCAAAGTTGTTTGCCAAACCTTTGAAAATTAAAGATCTAAATAATGTTCCATGTTCTCTTTTATATAACAGGAACTTTTAATGATCAGAAACATATGAGTAAATGTTTCTAAACATTTGTACGTATTTTCATGATTACTACCTAAGTAAGGTGTTTGAAGGGGCCCGCCTTCCATTTTACTTTTCTTTTTTTTTTTTATTAAAGCTTTTTATTTGTATAACATATGTATGGGTAGTTCCCCAGCATTGATCTTTACAAAGATTTCCATTACAAATTTTACCCCCAGTCCCCTCCCCTCCCCTAGATGGCAGGAAGTCCATTACATGTTAATAATGTTGAAATGCTTGACAAGTTATGCAAGGAAAATCCTATCTACAAGAAAAAAAGAAAATCAGAGAAAGGCAACACAATGCAAGCAAACCTCAATATAGAGCATGAAAATGTTATGTTGTGGTCCATATTTCATATCCCTCTCTCAGGGTGTATATGGTTTTCTTCAGTGAACAATTGGAACTGGTTTGAGACAATTCTTTGTTGCAGAGAGCCACGTCCATCAGAATTGATCATCATGTAATACTGTTGTTGCTGTGTATGATGATCTCCTGGTTCTGCTCGTTTCACTCAGCATCAGTTCATGCAAGTCCCTCCAGGCCTCTCTGAAATCGTCCTGCTGGTTGTTTCTTACAGAACAATAATATTCCGTAACATTCATGTACTATAATTTATTCAGCCACTTTCCAATTGATGGGCATCCCTTCAGTTTCCACTTTCTAGCCACTACAAAAAGGGCTGCCACAAACATTCTTGCACATGTGGGTCCCTTTCCCTCCTCTAAGATCTCTTTGGGATATAGGCCCA
>JAJPUD010003797.1:41591-52293 GCA_023553655.1 Myrmecobius fasciatus
AGATATTTAAAAAGGGCTGCTATGAATATTCTTGCCTATTTAGGTTCTTTCCTTCTTATTTTTTTTTAAGTTAAAAATCTCCTTCAGATTGGATGGTTGTATCAGTTCATAATTCTACCAAAAGTGCATATGTCCCAATTTTCTCACATCCTATCCAACATTTATCATTTTACTTTTTTGTCTTATTATCACTCTGATAGCTGTGAGATAATGCCTAGGGAATTGTTATTAATTTGAATTTTTTAATCAAAAGTAATTTAGAGCATTTCTTCATATGCCTATGGATAGCTTTGATTTCTTCATCTGAAAATTGTCTGTTTGTATCCTTTGATCATTAATCAGTTGGATTATGGCTTGTATTCTTATAAACTTGAGTCATTTCTCTATACATTTGAGAAATGAGGCCTTTATCAGAAACATTTGTATGAAGATTGTTTCTCAGCTTTTGGCTCTTCTTCTAATCTTGGTTGCATTAGTTTTGTTTGTGCAAAAGCTTTTTTAAAACTTAATATAATCAAAATGATCTATTTTATATTTTATAATGCTCTCTATCTCTTATTTGGTCCTGAATTTTTTTTCCCTCCCTCTAGATCTGATAGGTAGACTTGTTCTTCTAATTTGCTTATGGTGTCACCCTTTTTATCTAAATCATTTACCATTTTAACCTTATATTGGTATACAATGTGCAATGCTGGTCTACCTAGTTAATGTCCTATTGCTTCCGAGTTTTCTTATCAGTTTTTATCAAATAGTGAGTTTTTATCCCAAAAGCTGTAGCCTTTGAGTTTACCAAATACTATGTTACTATGATCATTACCCACTGTGTCCTATATACCTACTCTATTCAGCAGATCCACTACTCTATTTCCTAGCCAGTACCAAATAGTTTTGATGATTACTGCTTTATAGTATGGTTTGAAATCCGATATTGTTAGGTCATCTTCTTTTATATGTTTTTCATTCATTCTCTTGATATTCTTTTGTTCTTTCAGATGAATTTTGTTTGTTTTTTCCTAGACCTATAAAATATTTTCTAGGTAGTTTTATTAGTATAGCATTAAAGAAACAAATTGGTTTAGACAGAATTGTCATTTTTATTATATTGGGTCAATCAAGCCATGAACAATTGCTATTTTTTCACATGTTTTAGATCTGACTTTGTGTAGAAAATGTTTTTTAATTGTGCTCAAATGGTTCTTTATTTGTCTTGACAGTGGTCTCCCAAATATTTTAAATTGTTTACAATCATTTTAAATGGAATTTGTCTTACTATCTCTTGACGCTGGGCTTTGTTGCTCATACAAAGAAATGCTGATGATTATCCTACAACTTTGCTAAAGTTGTTAAATATTTCAAGTAGATTTTGTTGTTGATTTTCTAGGTTTCTCTAAACTTACCATTATATCATCTGTGAAAAATAATAGTTTGCTTCCATATTGCCTATTTTAATTCCTTTGATTTTTTTTCTTCTCTTATTGCTGTAACTAACATTTCTAATAATACAGTGAATAATAGTGGTGAAAATAAGCACCCTGAGGCAGCTAAGTGGCACAGTGAAATAGAGCAGCAGCTCTGAAGTCAAGAGAACCTGAGTTCAAATCTGATCTCAGACACTTAACACTTCCTATCTGTGTGACCCTGGGCAACTCACTTAACCCCAATTGCTTCAGAAAAAAAAAAAAAAAAGCATCCCTCCTTCACCCCTGATCTTACTGAGAAAACTTCTTGCTTATCCTCATTACAGGTAATGCTTTGCTGGAATTAGGGGACAAAAAAGATATTGAAAGAAACCATTGAAAAAGTGATCCCCAAATTAAAACTACAAGGAACATTATAACCAAATTTCGGAACTATCAGGTCAAGGAAAAAATACTAGATGTGGCCAAAAAGAAACAATTCAGTCACAATAAGTATTATATAGGACTTGGCAGCATAAAAAAAATCAGAAGTCTTTGGACATTATATTCTGGGAGGCAAAGGAGCTAGGACTACAACCAAGGATCCTTTATCCAGTGAAATTAAGAAGAATACATCAAGGGTAAAATGATCATTCTATAAAATAGAATAGCTTTCATAAGGAAAAGACCAGAATTAAACTACAAATTTGAACTGCAATATCAAGATTCAAGAGAAGCATAAACAGGTTAAAAAGGGAAAATAAAGTATAAGGGAATCAATAGATTTAATCTGTTTACATCCCTGTGTGGGAAAATTATATAATTCTTTAAAATTATATTACTAATAGTACAGCTAAAAAGAATATATATATATATGATTTGGGTATAAGGTGAATTTGAAGGAATGACATAAAAAATTAAAGGATGAGAAAAAAAGTGTACTGTGTATAGAAGAAAAGGAGAGGTAGAATGGAGTAAATTATTTCACATCAAGAGGCTATTATAGTGAAGGGGGAGATAGGAGGGTAGGCAATTAGCATCACTTTAATTTATTTTATCAGTTTTGGCTCAAAGAGAAATAATACACAAAATCAGTTGCCAGGCTTTTTGTGCCAATAATTAGAGGTCCTAGCCATTTACCTGATGGGGCCCTGATCTTATTTGGGGCTGGATAGAGTTGGGGATGGCTGGTGCTGCTGGAGACTGTAAGGTGTCTAGCATGTGCAGAGCCCAGAAGGTCTGCTTCTGTATTTCCTCAGAGTTACCACGGGGCACCAATTGTGGTCTGGCTGCTGGCAGCTGCCTGTTTGCCCAGGGCTTCAGGAGCAGGAATCCAGCACTGTCTGCTGCCCCTTTGCTTAGGCACCTGTTTGCCTGAGGTTACACTGAAGCGGCTTCTTGGAGCTGGAGTCTGCCTGTTCCTCGGTTATGCTGAGGAACATGGCAGGATCCTGGTGTTGGCGTTTGCCTGCTCCACCACTGGGGCTCAGGATTTGCTGCAGGCTTCCTGGCGTGCCTCCTTAACTATGCTCCCCGAGACCTTTCTTGTGAATCTTCCAAGTTTCTTGGGCTCAAAGATTGTTTCACCCTCTCTCTGCTAGTTCTGCTGTCCCAGGATCTGTCCTGAAGGGCCATTATGGTTTGGAGGTAAACATGGGAGAGCTATGGTGATTCACCATTTGTTCCACCATCTTGGCTCCTGTCTGACCCAGCTATATTGGACCCATGACTCCTTCTCTTGTCTTTGCATTCCTAGTGCCTGGGAAATGCCTTTCTAGTTCCCCCAGCTGCTGTCTTACCTTTTCAAATTGTTTTTGTTATTAAGTCACTTTGGTCCTGTTTGACACTTCATGACTCCATTTGAGGTTTTCTTGGCAAAGATACTGGCAAAAAATCTGATTTTTCTTCCCAGCTCATATTACAGATGAGAAACTGAGGGAGACAGTGTTAAATGACTTGCCCAGGGTCATACAGTAAATAAGTGTCTAAGGCCACCAAATTTGAACTCAGGCCACTGCACTCTATTCATTTGTGCCAACTAGCTGCCCTTTTAGATTACCTTCCAACTATTATGGAAAGGCTTCCTACAGAAAATAAGATTTGAGCTGGATCTTGAAAGAAGCCATGAGACAGAGGTGACAAAGGAAAACACTCCAAATATGGGAGACAGGAACAAAAAGGCAGAAACTTGGGAGATGGAGTGTCTTATTTGAGGCCAGTGTTGCCAGATTGTTGAATACTTGGAGAATGAAGTATAAGAAGATTGGAAATGTAGGAAAGAGGTTATGAAGAGTTTTAAATAATAAACAAAAGTTTTGACATTTGATCCTGGAGATAATACAGAACTGGTGAGTGCTGTGTAAAATTTTCACTCCAGTACTTTAGGAAAATCACTTTGGTCAGCAGAGAATAGGAGAGACAAGTCAGAGAAATCTATAGAAAACTAGGACAGCAATTCTAGGCATTAGGTGAGGAGGGCCTGAGTGGAAAAGGAATAAATGTGAGGGGTTGTAGAATGAGAAACTTGACAATAGATCAGATATGTGGAGTGAGTTCAGGTGGCGAGTAGAGAATTATACCCAAATTGCAAGCATGGGAGACTAGGAGCATTTTGATTATGTATTTCATAATAATATGTATTATTATGGGAGTGGGAAAGTGGGGGAGAAAGATTGTGGGGAAAGACAAGAAATCTGTTTTGTACATGTTTCGTTCGAGACATGGATAGAATATAGTGCTCTTTGTTTTTTAATTTTTATTTAGTTTATTTTCAATTTATGGAATAAAATAAGCATTCACATAACATAGTATAAAAAATTATGAAACTACAAATCTATTATGTACAACTTGCTATTCCTTCTAAATATATAATAATGGTATATTTCTTTTTTCTTTTTTTTTCTCTCCCACCAAAACCCTAGAAGTGGTGGATATTAGACAACAATACATGTGTGTATAATATATATGTAAAAACATATATATATGTATGTGTATATATAAATATATGTATATTAATATAAACATATATATAATATATGTGTGCACACATGTATGTGCAATACATACAAATGTGTGTATGTATAAAATCATTCTATACATACTTTTATTTGTTAGTTTTCTGGATATAGATAACATTTTCTTTCATGGCCTTTGTAGTTAATTTGGATATTAATAATAGTAAAAATGACTTATTTGCCCAAAGTTGTTCTTAAAACTATATTTCTATTAACTATATTCAAAGTTCTCTTGGTTCTTCTCAATTCATTCTTCATTACTTCATCTAAATCTATTCATATTTTTCTAAGATAATTGAGCTCATCTTTTCTTATAGCACAGTAGCATTCCATCACAACTATATGCCATTATCATATATTATTGGGATTATTTCCAAAGATGATTAGAGAAAATGGAAAAGAACTACCTGTTCTAAAATATTTATAGGAGCTCTCTTTGTAGTGGCAAAGAACTGGAAATAACAGGAATGCCCAACAATTGGGGAATGATTGACCAAGTTATGATTGTGATGTTCCTTAGTTCAAGTTGTTCAAAGGCAGTTGATGCTCAGGGTATTCCAATTTGACTCAAACATAAAGTATATAAAGAAAAAAATAATACTGGGGCAGCTAGGTGGTACAATGGACAGAGCACCAGCCTTGAAGTCAGGAGGACTTCAATTTGGACTCAGACGCTTAACACTTCCTAGCTGTGTGACCTTGGGCAAGTCACTTAACCCCAATTGCCTCAGCAAAAAAAATAAATAAATAAAAGAAAAAAGAAAAAATAATACATTATCAATCCATAAAAGGTAGATTGGAGACAGAGTGTGAGGTGCCTTAATCACAAACAAGCAAGTTTATAGCTTATTCTAGAGGAAATAGAGAGTGATGGGATCTAATCTGTGCTTTATGAATATTTATTTATTCCCTTTATGGATGAAGGACTTGAGAGGAGTTTTCTACCATTTTTGAACATGGGTTGTATGATGGAGGGGGACTGAGAAGGTATGCAGGATGAAGGAAAGATATGCAATAGAGACCAGGAAGTTTGTTAATTTCATTATTCCCAAATAATGGAGCAACCAGGGAGGGACCTTGTGCTTCAGGATAGGAAATAAAGGGCTCCTTCTTGTGTCTATAAGCATGAATCTGCCCAAGAAATGCTCTTGGGTGGTTCGCTTACTTCTTGCAAGAACCATAAATAAACCAACTTACTTCATAAACTCCTGAGTTCTTTTTATCTTTGTAGTCTATTTCTATCAACAGTGTGCAGGTTAAAGTGTCCAAGTATAAGGAAAGGACTTGGGCTAAAGAAAATGATTGTAAGCCAAGGACTGAACTCCTTGAGAAAGGAAGGAGAATGGTCTAAGGTTCAGTAGAAGATTTCTCTTCCTTTAAGACACTTCAGGACTTTCTTGATTCTCTCAGTCACTAGTGTCCTCCCTCCCAACTACATGTTATTTAACTATTTCGTATTTGCATTTATTCACTTTATATATATATATATATATATATATATATATGTATATGTATATGTATATACATATATATATATACTTATTATTTACCCATTAGAATGTAAATATCTTGTAAATAGATGTTTCATTCTTTTTATTTGTATCCCAGGTGCCTAGCATATACTAAGCATTCAAGAAATATGTATTGATTGATTGACTGAACTGTTTAACGTAACAGACCTAATAGTAGTACTGCTGGAGCAAAAGGTATGCACAATTTTATAACTCTCTGGGCATAGTTCCAAATTACTCTCCAGAATTATTGCATCCGTTCACAGCTCCAACAACAGTGCATTAGTGTCCCAGTTTTCCCACACCCCCTCCAACATTTATCATTTTCTTTTCCCATCATCTGAGTCATCTGATAGGTGTAAGATAGTAAATAAAATGCAAACTTCTTAATGTGACATGTGGGAACTTCCACAATCTTGCTCTAATCTACCTTTCCAGTCTTAATTGACACCATTCTTCCTCATATGTATTAACTACCAATCAAATCAAATTACTATTTATTCCTTGAACTTGAAAAGCAGCTTTCACATCTCTGTATTTGCTCTAAAGCCTAAAGTGCTTGAAACAATCACCTTTCAGAATTCTTAGATTCCTTCAAGAAAAAGTTGTTACTATGGTTCTCTCCTTTAATTATTCCTAAAATTCTCTATCTGGAACCTTTCTTTTATCTTCTTTACTCCTGATGTGCTATTATGCTTATCTGCATATATGTTTTATCTTGCATAGAATATTAAACTTCTTTGAAGGACAGAAAGAATTCGATTTCTGTCTTTTTAAACACCCTCCCCCAACTTAGTAAACTACCATGCACACAGAAGGTGCTAAATAAATATTTATTCAATTTAATTGAATTGGATAATAAAAAGTTGGATTACATCTTAGAAAGCATGTATTTTGACTTCATTTTATAATCACTGGGATTGAGAGGGGAATAATAATAAAATAAGAATGAATAAGAACTAGCTTATATAGTGCTTTAATGTTTGCAAATATGACCTCATTAGTTCCTTACAATAACCCGGGGGGGGGGGGGGAGAAAAGAAGGGATAGGTACAATTATTATTCCCATTTACAAATGAGGAATCTGAAGCAGCAGAGATAACATGTCCAAGGATCACACAGCAAATAAGTACTTTGGACTGAATTTAAAACTCAGGCATTCTTGATTCCAAGTCCAAAGACATAAAAACATTCAATTAGGTATAGCAACAGTACAGAACACTGAAAAACAGACTATATTCCTTAAAACTAGAAAAATATATTAGGTAATAGAGAATTAAGATTAGGACTCAGTTTTAACTCTTAGACCAAAGAATTGATGCTTTTCAAACTTGATAGCAATGCTAAAGGATAATTGTAAAGTTGAGAAAGATCATAGAAATGGAAAAAAGCTTTTGCATCAAAATACAGTCAGTGAGCTTCCAGGTCAATGTCATTCTGTGGAGTCAATGAACAATGTTTTGTTTTGTTTTGTTTTTCTATTCAACAAGTTAAATGGAATATGTGTTAAACACCAATTAAGTACAGTGCTTTATGGCAGGGAACAGACATACAAAGACAGATACAACACAGACTATGATCTCAAGGAATTTACATTAATTTCAGGAAAGAAATATGCAAAAGTCATTATGATATAAAAGAGCCTAGGTCAGGAATATCAATCTAATATTTCTTTTAATATTCTCCTGTTAAGTATTTTGTACCATAGAGTAAAGGAGTCATCTATATAGCACATAGATAGTTTCTGACACTAATGTACAGCCCTTCAAGATCAAAAGATTGTATTCCAATCAATATAAGTTTTCCATTTTAATAGATTAAAATGAGCTGTGGAATGGAGAATCCCCAAATGATTTCTATTGGAGAATGCATTATGTGATTTTTTTGGTGCTATATTTACTCTCTTGATTATATTTAATTTGGGAAATTATTAGAGGAATTAGCATTACTTGAATAAACTCACATATCTTATTGACAGGTTGTAGGCAGCATTGTATGGGGCTAGGAGAAAGGAGGAAAGGCACCTAGGATTTAATATATAAAAAGGATAATCCACACATTGCTAACTGAAAATTTACTATAAATTGAAGCATAAAGACATAAAGGGAAAATCTTCATAAAAGCAACATTGAATAATTTACTGAAAGTGATCCCCAAATGTCCCTTTCAAATTTCTTCAAAACTCCACATAAGACTGAGGGAAAGGAAAGATGAATAATAGTAATAATAATAATAATAACATAACTAATACTTATTGAGTACTTGTTATATGCCAGGGAAAATGCAAAGTACTTTACAATTATCATTTTATTTGAGCCTTACAACTACCTTGTGAGGTATTTGTAATTATTATTCCTATTTTACAGATGAGGAAACTGAAGCAAATAGGGGTAAAGTGACTTGCTCAGGTTCACACAGCTAGTAAGCAAATGCTGAGGCCACATTTGAACTCAAGTCTTCCTGATTCTAGGTCCAGTACTCTATTCACTGTGCTACCTTAGGTGCCATCATCAAAATTCATTACACAATCAGAAATCTCATATGAGCCAAAATTTTTGACTTGATTATATTCTCATATATCTAGAAATTAAAGAAAATTCAAAAATTATCTAATATAACCCCTTCATTTTATAGATTAAGATACTAATATCCAAAGAGGTTAAGTAATTTGCTCAAAATCACACACGGATTTGAATAAAATTAAATATGAAATGGAATTATCTGTAATTAAATTAGGTCATGAGGAAGAGCCTCAATGAAAAGGGTTTTTAAATAGCCAGTTCAGTGTGTTCATTAAACAGGGGGAAAGAGCAGTCATTGTCTCTGTTGTGTAACAAATAGCAAACATTTGTTAATCACTGTTAATCTCAATGCCTGGGTCATATAGTTATGAGCAAACCAAGTGGAATATTTGTTCAACCATGACATGAATCTTAGGAATGTTTGCCAAGATAGACCAATGCTGCAATGAAAAGCTATTTAGCCCAAAAATACAGTATCAGCTCTCTAAAAATTATGCACACTTTGTTCTTTAGAATCTGATGACTTCTATCCAACAAGTTTAGTCATCTATCATCTTTTATGTTTGTACAAGATAGAAGAATTTAATTCAAGTGAATCTTGTATTTAGCTTGTATCCATCCATATATTTTCACATTTCATTTACCTTGTATTTTTCTATATATTATCATATATCTCCCCCATAGACTGTAAATTACCTCAGAGTTAAGACAGTTTCACTGTCTTTGGATCCCCAGCATGTACCACAATGTGCCAGTACCATAGCAGCTGCCTAATAATGCTTAATGATTGAGCTCTCAAATACAATTCCTTTGCAAATATTAAATGCCTTCTGCAAAGTGTGTAGATAACCTAGGAATATGGTTTACCCTCAACCTAGAATGAAGGTAAAGGTCCCGTTCTGATACATTCTTTGTTTGTGTAGGGAACCACCATAACCTTCTTCCAATTTTTGAGCTACTTTGTTTTTCCTCTTTGAAGCCCTAGTTATAAAATGTTAAGAGGAAGAAAAAGTCATAGACATGACTTTTGAAACTTAAAATTTTGAGCGCATAAGGGACATGCCTTTAAATTTATAATTTTATGTTACAGCAAGTGTTTAAAGTATTGAGTAAGTCTATATAACCACATATATTCTCTTTCTTCAGATGATAACAAGGACAAAAATGGCTATTATTAAAAAGATAAACTGCATGCTATAGACATGTTTTGAAATCAGTGTTCTCATCTGTAAAATGAAGTCGTTGGATTAGGTAACCAATTCCAGTTCTAAAACTCTGAAGTCATATGATCACTTAATATCTATGCTGGTTGAGAGAAAAATATTCCCTTCAGAGAGGCAGATTTTTTTTAGATCATTCAAATACAAGCACTTACTAAGTCCCTTCTTTTATTGTTGTTCATCCTTCATTTAAAGAGGATCAAAGATACCACAAAGGTGACACATCTTGATGTGGACCTGGATTGAATTTAAGTGAGTTTTTACCTACTCCTGTAGAGCACTAGGCACTGGAGCTAAAAAGGGAGATGAGAGAGAAACTCTGACACCAAAAAGAAAAAAAAAAAATTCTCATTGCATTTTGATCTAAGGACATTGAGACATAGGCAAAGTGCTGTGTGGTAAGTGAGGGAAGAGTGAGGGAGAGCTTGGAAAGGGAAGAGGAGGAAAGAAAGGAGACTGTGGAGAAGGGGACAATGGAGTGAAAGCTTGAAGGGAGGGAGGGAGTTTTCAGCAAGGAGGGTGAGAGAATTCTATTCCTGGAATGAGGGTTAGCTAGAAGATAGAGAAGAGAATGGGGATGGTGACTGGTCAGGCTTAGATAAAACCTAGAATTAATAAAATGGAGGAGTATGAGTTAACACTGGAAAGGTAGGTTGGAAACAAATTGTGAAGAATTTTGAGGAACAGCATCGAGAGTTTATACTTTATTCAGTAGAAATAATAAATCTATTGAAAGTTTTTTGAATAGAGGAATGATATAATATTATGTGATCAGACTAAAGTATGAAAAAGTGATACTTGTAACTGTTAATTCTTTTTTTTGTTGAAGCTTTCTATTTGCAAAACACATGCATAGGTAATTTTTCAACACTGACCCTTGCAAAACTTTCTGTTACAAATTTTTCCCTCCTACCCCCCACCCCTTCTCTAGATGGCAGGAAATCTAATACATGTTAATTATATTAAAATATTTGACAGATTGAATATGTGTATATATATTTATACAGTTGTCTTGCTGTACAGAAAAAAAAAAAAAAA
>JAJPUD010003797.1:52393-70724 GCA_023553655.1 Myrmecobius fasciatus
CAATAGAGAGTGTGAAAATGCTATGTTGTGGTCCAGACTCAGATCCCACAGGCCTCTCCCTGGGTGTATATGGCTTTCTTCATCACTGAACAACTGGAACTGGTTTGAAACATCTCATTACTGAAGAGAACCGTGTCCTTCATGACTGTTAATTCTTTAGAAGACTTTTGACCTTGACCACTCCAATTATGTAACTTTCTAGGAAAAAATGTATTCCTTTTCTGTTTATTATGAGTTTCAGTTGTCTGGAGCCTTTCTACTTTGCCCTCTTTCAGAATACTAGTCTCAATGACGATATTGGAATATTGGGTATTGCTAAAATCCTTTCTCTCCACTCATTACCTCTTACTTAGATTATTATAACAACTTCCTAATTCTTTTCTCTAATTTGTCTCTCCCTACTCCAGTCTATTCTATGCTTTGCTACAAATATATATATATATATATATATATATATATATATATATTTTCTTGAAATACAAATCTGACTAAGTCATTCACTTAATCAATCTCTGCTATCTTGAGAATAAAATAAAAATAGCCCAATACAAAAGAACCCATCCTTTCTTATTGGCTTCCTTGGTTATTACTCCCCTAAATCTCACACTGAAATCCAGCCAAACTGACCTCTCTGTTTTTCATAATCATTATTCTATCTCTTTTTCTCATTGCCTTTGTGTTTATCATTTCCTATTCCTGGAATGCCTGGAATCTCTCCTCCCTTACTTCCATCTCCTATTGTTCTCCTGTTTAATCATCATCTGGATAAACATTTTCCTGATCTCCCTAACTACTAGATTGCTAGTGCCCTTCTTTCCAAACTACCTTGTATTTAACTTCTTTTATTCACTATAGAAAGATGGATAGAAAGATAGATAGATATATAGGTAAATATATAGATGATGGGTGGATAGATATAGGTATACACCCAAATATTCATTTAATATTATATATGTATGTAACTATCTCTAATTAAATATCTACATATCTATTTAGTTTCTTGTGACTAGGGATTATTCATTCCTTGGACTTGTATCCCTAGGTCCTAATACAGTACCAAGCACTTTATAGGTAATTAATGAATACTTATTGATTAATTAATTGATTGGGAAAAAAGTCAGCATTTGTCTTCCCCTCATCCTTGTTTTCCTCTTTTCCACAAATCCCTTCTCCAAGTCAAGATCTAATCTTTGAAGGGTGATGATTTGGACATACTGCTCTCTTTGATTCTTGGAACTCGTCATTCTCTACAAAATTTGCTTTGAGAAATCATACTATAGAGTCACTCCTAAGGATTTAAAGTTGTAAGGAATCTTAGACATGAATTAGTCTAAAATCCTTCATTTTACAGAATAATTGAAGGAATTAATGAAAGGGAAAGCATTTACTAAGAACTTAGTATGTAGAATGCACTGTGCTAAATGCTGGAAATGCAAATAGGAAAGCAAAAACAGTCCTTGCTTTTAAGAAGCTTACCTTCTAAAAGGGGACACAGGCAACACATACAGGAGGTTTCAGAAGCAAATCATATGGGAAGGTCTCGCACTAGAGTACAACTGCATCAGATGGCAATGCTTCTTTGTGATGTTTTTTTCCATTGATTAAACATTCACATCTTATGCTGAGCCACTTAATATTACCAAGGTAATAAGTTTCTTTTTCAATTTGCTGTGGAAGGTGAGGAAGCAGCAGGTGCCGTACCTACAAAAACAGGTATCTGGTTGTATCTTCCCAAGGGTTCCTTCCCAGGACTATGGCTGTAGAGGCTAGGCTGCACCTGGCACATATTGCTCTGTCCCCAGGGGTGCCCCGCTGTTTCAGCTAAGTGGCTGAATTGACCTATGCATGTCAGTTTGTAGGTACTAGAAACTGAGTCAGCTGGTGATGGCTGCAGAATCAATTCTGAAATTTTCAGTGTGAACATTTATACTTCAAAAACCATCAAATGCTACAAATCAGTGTGATTTATTATGTTGATTGTTTAGACTTTTAAAAAATGACAGATATAGTGCAGTGGATCGAGTGCCAGCCCTAGAGTTAGAAGGACTGAGTTCAAATCCAGCCTCAGACACTAACAAGCTGTGTGAATTTGATTGTCTCCTTCCCCACTCCCACAAAAAAAGAAAGGAAAAATTATAGACAAAATGTTGACAGATTACATTTAAAAGGATGTGGCACACAGAATTTTTTTTTCTTTTGTTTGTCTAGAGAGCTGAACTGTCAGACGGTATCAAGATGGTAGGGGGTAGGGAGCTTCTATTCCAAGGATTGTTGGGATTCTGTGACCACCAAATATCATGGGTCAGCTTTTGGTGTTGGTAAGAGTGAGGATGGTGGGGGTCCATTCTCCAGTGTTCCTCTCAGAAGTAAGAACAGAGCTATAAAGAGATAAAGTAATTTGCCTAAGATTATCTGGGCATGACTGCTTATCAGAAACAAGATTTGAACTCAGGTCCTCGGTCCTCTGATTTCAGAATCACTGTACTTTCCACTGTATCATGCTGATATAAAGCTGGTAATATAAAGGAATGGAAAGAACAATGGCCTCTAAGCTACATGATCTTATGGATTCTATCTGAGATGTCCCATTTATTAGCTGCATTACCTTGGTCCACAATCTCTTTAAGCTTCAGTTTCCTCAATTATAAAATGGGGATAATAATACTATACTTGCAAACACTATGTAAATAGAAACTATTTAATATAGAAATGTTTTGCATGACCCCACAGGTATGGTATATTGCTTGCCCTCTCAAGAAGTGGCAGTTGTTCAGGGAGGAGGGAAAAAATTTGTAACTCAAAATTTTTTAAAGTAAATTTTAGAATTTTTGTACATTTAATTGAGAAATATGTAATGAAATAAATTTGAAAAATTAAAAATTAAAGTGAACTATTATTATCCTAGCTGATCTACTGTCTAGTTTGTCTGCCTTCTTCCACTTTTGGTTAGAAAATAGGCTACTTAGAATACAAGCTCCAGTGCACCCTTTCCTTACCTTCACATCCTTCTATCAAAGGGTTCAAAGTTTATCTCTTATATAAGAAAATATTGGACAGTTCTGCAGAGCCTCATGAAAACTAATTGGCAGCTAATTAATTCTTTAGCAACACTATCAGATTAAAAGAGTGTTCACTGCCCAATTACATGTCAGAAAAACTGACAACTTAAATGAAATAGATGAATATTTACAAGTGCTCAGATTAGCAGAACAAGAAAAAGAGAATTTAAATAACTTAATATCAGAAAAATAAATTGAACAGGCCAAAAATTAACTCCCAAAGGAAATAATAAAAATAATTACCCAAGACCAGATGGATTCAGAAAAAAATCTATCAAATATTCAAATAACAATTAATTCTGATATTTGATTAACCATTTGGAAAAACAGTAGAAGAGATTCTGCAAAATTCCTTCTATGACATACATATGGTCTTGATATCTAAAGCCAGAGTAGTGAGAACAGAAACAAAAAGACCAATATTCCTCACGATCACAACAGTGATTTTAAAAAGTTTAATAGAATATTAGTGAAGAAGTTTCGGTAATGTTACAAAAGATTATACATTAAGATCAGATTGGATTCATTCCAAAAATGTAGATTTGATTTGATATTAGAAAACTATAAACATATGAGATCTTAATTTATTTAAAAAACCAAAAATCATATCAATCAATAGAGAAAAAAGCTTTTGACAAAATGCAATACCCATTTCTGGTTTTTTAAGCACATTGTTTCCTTATTATGGTAAGGAGGATCTATATGAAAGGTAAAGGCAGTATTATAGGTAATAGAAATAAACTAATAAATTTTCCAGTAAGATCAAGCAAAGATGTCTATTATAACTACTACTATTTAATGTAGTACTAGAAATGCTACCTGTAAGAAAAAAAAAAAAAAATGAGACAAGACAAAGACATTGAGGAATCATCCTGGATGAAGAAAAAACAAAATTTTAATTTTTAGAAGATAATTTGGTATTTTATTAGTGAAACTTATTTAACTAAAAAATGATTGAAATATCTTCAGCAAAATCATATGACATAAAATAAATCCATATCAGCATTTCTACATATTAAAAACAAAACCCAGCAGGAAGAGATAGAAATAAAAATTCTGTTCAAATATAGAATATATACAGGATTTATAAAGTATTTGGGAGTCTACCTACCAACAAACACATAAATATACACACAAGAATTTTATAAATTTATCAAAAAATACTTTTAAATAAATACAGACCTAAAAAATTGGAGGAATATTAATTGTTCAAGAGTAGGACAAGGCAACATAATAGAAATGACAATCCTACTTAAGTTAATTTATTTTCAGTTTTTTATAATGTTATTATAGAAATAAATTTCTAAAAATAAAATAAAATTATCAGAGGGTTATTTTATGAAGCTGGAAAAAATAAAATGGGATGCATATGGAGAAAGAAATACTTTAAAATGTCAATGGTGGGGTGGGGGCAGCTAGAGGGTGAGTGGATAGAACACCTGCCCTGAAATCAGGAGGACCTGACTTCAAATCTGGTCTCAGACATTTAACACTTCCTAGCTGTGTGACCCTGGTCAAGTCACTTAACCCCAATTGCCTCAGGAAAAAAAAATGTCAAGGGAAATAAGGTGTTGGGGAGATGAGAAGGTAGGGACCAGTGTTATGAAATCTTGAAATACACAAAAAAGCAGTGATGATCAAAAAGATTTGGTATTGATTTTTTATAAAGAGATTGATCAATAGATTTGATACACATCATTTAGAAGTGAACTAGTGTAATAGCTTAGTGTTGCATAAATTCAAAGATCTATTTCTCAAATGATAGTCAAAGTATATAAACAGGATGCTTGGAAAGCTATCCAAACTACAATGAAAAAAAGTTCCACATCATTAATTATTAGAGAAATGTTAATTAAAATAAGTCTGAGGTTCTATATCATACCCATCAGATTGTCAAAGTTTTAAAAAAGAGATGAAAAATGCTGGAATGGCTCCAAGTAAATAAGCATATTAATGGTTTTTGGCAGAACTGTAAAATGATCTTAGCAGTCTGTAAAGTAATTGGGAACAATGAACAAAAAGTCACTAAACTAATTTGTACCATTTGATTCACAAATGCATAGCCAATACTTCAAAGTGATTTTTTAAAAAGAGGAATGTGACCCATACATACAAAAACATTTATTAATAAGTCTTTTTGTAGTGGCAAGGAACTAGAAACTAAGAGAGAGACTCAGTTGGAAAAATGCTATATGAATATTGGGTATATTATTATATCATAAGAAATTATTAAAGGAATAGGTTCAGAGAAGTCTGGAAAATCTTATATATATTGATAAAATGTGAAATGAACAGAACCAAGAGAACAATTTCTACAATAACATTATAAAGAAAAACATTTTTAAAGACTTAATTCTAATGAATGCAATGACTGACCATGGTTCCAGAAGAATAATAATAACCTGTGCTACCCACCTTCCAGCAAAGAAGGAATTGATTCAAGATGCAGAATGAGATTCTACATTTATGGACATGGGTAATGTGGGAATTTGTTTTGTTAAATGCACATTTGTTTCAAGGATTTTGTTTTTATTTTAAATTGCAAGGAAGGATTATTGGAAGAGAAAGAAAATAAATATTTGTTAACTAAAAACTAAAAGAAAACAAAAGAAAACCATTCTTTGTCATTATCTGTCATATAGGAGAGGGCAGTGCTGTTAGTTTCAGAGTTCATTATTATTTGAATCAAATGTTTTTTAAGACCCTCCAGGAAAATGATTCATCTATTAATGAAGGCTGTGATCTGCACTGCTAGAAGGCATAAGTGCCAAAGCTACCCAATTCCCATCGCAGTTCCACCCCATACTAAGATTCTAGGAGTAAAAATTATACTCTCGAGCATAGTTTTTTGCCTTCAAGGGCAAAATAAAATAAAAGGTCCCCTTTTTCTCTAATCCCCCACCCCTCTCCATCTCTTTTACAAAGCTCAGTTGTTCAGTCCCCCAGGCGTCCATACAAGTCAAATAACATATTACTAATTATGATTCTATTAACAAAATCAGATTTGGAATACTGTTACAAGTTTTTGTGGTCAGAAATTTATGCTTTGTGTTATTCTGTATTTTATAAATTATTAGCGGGTATTATATTTTGATATTATTGTTTTGGAAATTTTGCAATAGACTTTGTTTAAATACATTAAAATATTTGACATACTAAGTCTGTTGCTATTTTGATTGCTATTTTGACCTGATACTGATGCTTAAAAATAAATTAGAAAATATTTTAAGATGTATTTTAGTATATTTGGAAAAATACATTTTGTAATATTGGGGACATGTATTGCACAGAAAGCCTTCTTTCAGAATAAATGTCAGACATTCTTTTGAGATGAATAAACCCACAGAAGGCTACTAACCACAGCTCCACTAACGTCCTTTTCAGTTAGAAAGATTTATAATGATTTTGTCCATTCTAGACAAGGCATTTTGGAACAGAGTTTCAAGAATCAAGCACATGTAGGGGTTTCATCAGAAAAAAAAAAAATTTTTTTCTAGCTTGTGAAACTCTATTCCTGATTTTCCCTTTCTTAGCCTGAAGGAAATGTCTCTTTCCCATATCCTTTTATTCTTCTACTTTATTTCCATATTTCTTATTACTGTTTCCTGGTAACCAGCAACTAATAAACAAAGTTCTGAGTGGAACCCAGAACTCATTCTGTCTTTTAACATTTTTGATGCTATTCATATAGGACTATGCCACTTTCAAATTCATCCTCTCTTGCTCCTGCTTTTTTTTTTCTATTTATGACTTTTAAAAAGATTTTATTGATATTTTGTTTTTATATTACTAAGATTAACCCTATCTCCCTTCCCCCTCCCAGAGAGCCGTTCTTTATAACAAAGAATTTTTTATAATTAATAAAGAAAAGTAAGTAGAAAAGAAAAATTAAACAAAACCAATAAACATAATAGGTTTTTTTAATCTTACATTAATCTTGATTTCCCAAACTCATTAACTTGCAAAGAATCTAGGTAAGATATTTTCATATATCTTTTTGAGGGAGTCAACTTTACAGCTGTTTTGTAGGGCTTGATCTTTCATTTCAATGCTGTGGCCATTGTGTAAATTATTTTACTGGCTCTGCTTACTTCACTTGGCATGAATTCATTTTGTCTTTACATGTTTCTCTATATTCATCATGTTTATAGTTTTTACATAACAATATACATTGCATTATACTCATGTATCTCAATTTGTTTAGCCAATCTCCAATAGTTAGGCATTTACTTTATTTCCATTTCTTACACACTACCAAAAGTGTAGTTATAAATATGTTGAGAGAGAGAAGAGAGAGAGAAGTGGGGAAAGAAGAGATAAAAAGACAGGGGAGAGGAAAGGAGGAGGAAGGTGGGAGGGAAGGGCTCTTTTTTATGGCTAAGAATTTATAGTAGTATAAGTCTGCTAATGGGTTCAAGGGTATGAACATTTTACCTACTTTATTTGCATAATTCCAAATTGTTTTCCATAATGGTTATACTAATTCACAGTTCAATTAACTCTGCATTAGTGTGCCTGTCTTGACACAATCCCTCCACCATTCACTATCACCATCTTCTTTCATCTTTGTTAATTTCATAGGTGTGAGATGAAACCTCAGGTTTGTTTTGATTGCATTTTTCTAATCATTAGTGATTTAGACAATTCTTTAATATGGTTGTCAATATTTTGCAAATCTTTATTTGAAATCATTTGTTCATATTCTTTAACTACTGATTTATTAGAAATGGTTTTTGGTCTTATTTATTTCAGTGGTCCAGGCTTATATACCATACCCTTATCAGAGATTTAAGATACAAGAATTTTTTTCCCAGTTAAGTGTTTTCCTTTCTTGCTGCAGATGCATTAATTTTATTTGTACAGAAGATTTTCCATTTCATGTAAACAAAATTATCTATTTTATCTTTTGTAATTGGATTTATTTTTTGTTTAGTTAAGAACTCATCTTTTACCCATAACTATGCTAGTTATATAACCTCCTAATCTAATGGAAAAAAATAGAATTTTTTTCATATTATCTTTAATATTCATATCATGTATCCATTTTGGGTTTATTATGAAATATGACATAAGATATTGGTCTAAGATTAATTTCTGCCAGAATGCTTTTCAGTTTTTCCAGTAGTTTATGAAAAAAGAAGTTCTTTCCTAAGTAATTTATATTTTTGGAGATTATTGAACATTAGATTATTGAATTCCATTATTTTAGACTCTAGTCTAGTCTATTCTTTGATCTACCTTATTTATGATTTTTAAAAATATAAGTTTGTTGGAGAGATCCCTGTGTATCCATATTGATCCTTTAAAATAACTCTCCCTCTTTTATTTTGCTCAAAATGCTTCTCTTTATGTATTAAAAATTTCTTTTTTAAAAGCTTCTCTTTTTTTCCTGCATTGATTTTTTTTTTTCTTGGTAATTCATGGCACTTCTGTTTTTTCTGAACCAATTGAAATCTTCACCATTTCAATTTAATATTTTAAAGTCATATAATGTCAGCTTTCCCCTCCTTTATCACAAATTCTAAGATGGGGAAATAAGGCTTCCTTCATTTCCATATTAGCAATAAGTTCATTCTTGGTGGAGATAATAAGATCTAGAATTACAGTGCCTCTCCATTTTTGAAGTAGGACATTATTAAAACAAATTGGAAATTTGTGAATTACTTTGCTTTTTACAGAAAGTAACCTCCAACAAATACCCAGAGACAGTGGATGCAAATCTCCAAGTTAAAATGCAGACTCATATACTACTGGTTGTGTAACCCCAAGTAAGCCCTTGTGAGAGGTGTAATTAGATAGGTAGGGTAGAGTCATTTTGTGTAAGACTTTGGACACTAGACTGAGGGGGTTATAATGGCTATTATTTCCCCCATTCCATCATCAAGATTACTTTGCTATTTCTTTTTTACATACTCCATATTCATTTATCACTGTACCCTTTGGTTTCCTCCGAAAGACTGTAAGTTTCTTGATGATAGAGACTATTTGGCATTTGTTTTTGTAGCTCCGGAGCCAAGTACAACATGTGGAATACAGGTGATAATCAATAAATGCTTAGTTAATTGAATCTGATTTAACAGAAGGAAGAAATTTCCTGTAATTATTAAAATTATTAAAATGTAAAATTATGTCCCAAAATATAAGGGTTTAAACTTCCCATCCTTGAAAATGTACAAGTTGATCTAGATGGTCGTCTGTTATTTCAGAGGGACATTCAATAAGGGGTTCCTATCATTATGTTAGAAGTTAAACAAGATGACTTCTGAGTAATCAGACTTATAGACTGATTCTGAATCTGATCTTATGATTGCATCATGTGGCCAATAGGAAAATCCTGGAAATTCTTTTAGCAGGTATCAAAACTATCTTCTTCTGCAGTTTCAGACCCTATGAGAAAAATGTTTTGCTTTTTAGTATTTTGGGGATGTCATTGCTAACTGATTGTGATGTGTCATGGTCACTTGGTCCAAGGTAAAATGAAAGAATTTTCCTTAAGCTTCAAGATGTTAATTCTCTTCTTGGGAACACCCTATTGATTTATAACTGAATTTCCAAAGTTTTATCCAAAGGATATCCCTTTATTAAAAGAAATAAACATAAACAAACTTTAAACAAACACCAGATGATCAGATCATTTTTTGAATCAATTTGTCAAAGTAAATAAACTGTTACAACATTTTAGTAATTTTCCTTTTTTAATCTTGTACTTAATTTTAAAAGAGCAAAAATGTTGTATTCCAAATTGGCCACTTGTTTCTCAGTTTTAGTTTGGAGATTTTGGCTCAGGAAACATCCCTGACTTCCTCTTTCACAATCAGTTTCTGAGGTCATTTTGGGAGAGAATTTCAGTTCTACTCAGTTATTTCCTTTCTCATCTCCTTTCCTTAAGGGACTAAAGAAATAAGAGAAAGATGCACTGGCCTCTTGGGATGTCGATTACATGGCTTCTCCTTAAAAGAAGACTTAGAAAGTTTATTTCCCCTTACCAGTTTTCTTCCAGCTGGAGTTGGGTACAGTGGTCTGATTTTCAAGTCCCTTATCATTAGCTACTTTTCAAGAATCTGTCTTGCCAGGCCCATCAGATCCCATTTCAGAAACAGGTAGACATTTCAGAAGTACAAGACAGAAAAGGAACAGAGAAATACTCAGCAGAATTTAGCTAGATTTTATCACAGCAGGAAAAAGACATAATGAAAACCATATGTGTAACTGGGAAAGGAATATTAGCTTACAAGTAATATGCAAGATTTGGAGAAAAGAACAACCAATGATAGAGGGAATAATTTAGGAGACCTCTTCAGGCATGAAATTGTGAAGGTTTGGACAAAATTAATAATGATAAGATGGAAAACAAACAAGTGAATGTGAGGAACAACTTTTAAATTTTATTGATGTCTTTATTTTTATGTCATGGTCATTTGCCTATATACATACTCTACTCTACCCTAACCTTTCATTTGAATCCTCTCTTGTAAAACAGAAATACAAGCAAAATCAAACTACATTGCTACCTCGTCTAAAGCATATACAACAATCTGTAGTCCCACTTTTCTACCAAAGATAAGGAGATGTCTCATCATCTCTTCTCTGGGGATACTACTTAACATTACAATTCATCAGAGCTGGACAGCCTTCCAGTGTTATGTATATAGGCTTCATAGTCATTATTGTATCTGTTGTCCTCTTGATTATATTTACTTCTCTCTACTAAAATTCCAATAGATCCTTCCAAGCTTCTCAAAAGATTTATTGGATAAAGAAATACTAGTGTCTCATCAAATATACCAATATCCAATAGTTCCCATAAGGTTGTCAACTAAGAGGGATTATTTGATAATCCTTAAAGTTTTATGACATTTTGAATTATCACTGTCAATATCACTATCATCGCTGCCATCATCACCATTACAGAAAGGCACAACTCTCAGATGACTTTCAGGTTCTGGGGGAGACAAAGACAGTACAGTTAACTGGAAAGTCAAAAGTCCTGCTAACTTTTTAGCAAGTGATGGGATAGGGAGAAAGAAAGAAAACAAGCATTTATTTAGCACATACTATATATAGCAGGCATTGTCCCAAATGCATTACAAATATTATTTGATTCTCACATAAACCTTAGGAAGTGCTATTATTATCTTCATTTAAAAGTTGAAAAAACTGAGAGGGTAAGTGACCTGCCCAGTGTCATACAGCTAGTTTAAGTGTCTGAAGTTGGATTTGAACTCAGGTCTTGAGCCCAGGACAAGTATTCTATCTATTGTGCCTCTTAACTGCCTCAGATAGTTGTTTTAAGGCCCACATGAACCCCACAGCACTCTCCATTATAGCCTAAGCCAGATTCAAATATAATTGATAAGGATTTAGGAAAAATGTTTAAAATACAATAAAACATAAGTAATATTACATTTTAAAACTGTCATTATGTGACCTTCAGAGATACTTATATTTGGATTAATGGCCCTTGTGTCAGTTTAAGTTTGACATAACTATTTTGGACCCTGAGGTTATCTGCTTAGACTTACTTTGTTTTGGAGTTACCTATATTTTAGAAAAGTTCACTATTTTTCTTGTGAATGACCTGGAAAAGAAAATACTTGCCATAAAAGTCCTTGGTACTATCAAAAAAAAAAAAAAAAAACAGTATCAGAAACTGATACGATTTTATCAGTGGAAATAACAGTTTAAAAAAAAGAAGAATCATTAGATTAACATCTGTTTTGCTACTGTATTCTAAAGGACATGGAATCTTTTTCATCTGTCCTATATCATCTATAGGTGAAACTTTCCATATATTTTTGTCTCCTCTCCCTTAATATGAGCTCTTTGGGAGCAGAGACTTTCTGATTATCTCAAGTGCTTTTTTTTAATCTCAAGTGCTTAGCACAGTGCTTTGCAGATAGTAAACAGTTAATAAATGCATCATTCGTTCATAATAATAACTCCCAGTTACATGACCCATTTGAATTGCTAATCAATTAACAAACATTTGTTGAACATTACAAAAAACTTTATATACAATATATTATTTCCATTTCCTAGCCCATTTCCTGAGTTCCAGCCCTTCATCTTCAGCTGCCTGTTAGACATTCCAAACTCGATGCCCTATAAGCATCTCAAACTCATTTAAAATAAAATTCATTATTCTTCCCCCCAAACCAAACTGCTATCAAGTTGCTCTCTTCCTTTCTAATGCACCATCATCTTCCTAGGCACCCCAGTTCACAATCTAATTTATTCTTGATTGCTCACACTCCTGCATCCCACTTATCCAATCATCACCTTCACTCTCATGCAGGTTGCACCCTATTTCAAATCCTCACCTCTTCTTGTCTGAATTATAGAAATAGCTGATTGGCTTCCTTGAATCAAGTTTCTTCCCTCTCCAATCCATCTGCCCCACAACTAACACAGTTATTTGCCTAATGCACAGGTCTTTCACTCTACTACTTAATAAATTCTAATAGTTCGCTGTTGTCTCTAGAATATAATATAATATAAACTCTTTTCTTCATCAAGCCCCTCAAAGTCTGTCTTCAGTCCATCTTTCCATCATTCAACCAACATTTCTCTATGCAGTGTCACTAATGATCTCTTAATGACCAAATCTAATGGCATGTTCTTAATCTTCATCCTTCTTGACCTCTGTGAAGTCTTTCGCTCTCTATCAATCACCCTTCTTTCCTAGATACTCTCCTTTCTAAATATTTTTGCAATGCCATTCTTCCCTGCTTCTCCCCTTAGCTATCTGACTGTTCCTTCCCAACCTCCTTTCCTGGTGCTTCATTCAGGACACACCATGTCCTTCAGGATGCTATTCTGGGCTCTCTTTTCTTTTCCCTCTATATATTATCATTTGGTGATCTCATCAGTTCCCATTGATTCATTTATCATCTCTATGCAGATGATTCTCAAGTCTATTTATCTAGGTCGATTCTCTCTATTCACTTCTCGTCTCACATGTCTAACTATCTATTAGACATTTTAATCTAGATGTCCTTACTATATTTTAAATTCTAAATCTCCCAAATTAAACTTAGTATATTCCCCTCTCCTTAACTCTCACAAATACCCCTTCTTCTTCATTTACCTACCAGTCACCCAGGCTCACCACCTAGGCATTAAATTTAACTTGTCACTCTTTCTCACATTCCATATATTTTTAAGATGTATCAATTCCCTTAGTAACATCTCTCATATGTACCTCCTTCTTTCCTCTGCTGCCACCAGACCAATGCATTTTTTACCACTTCATATCTAGATTATTGCAATAGCCTTCTGGTTGATCTTTCTGCCACAAATCTCTTCCCATACCAGGTGATCTTCTAATCCATTATTTAAGCAATCTTTCCAAAAAGTGAATCAGACTATATCATTCTCCTAATAAATAAACTCCAGTAATTCCCTTTCTTCTCCATGATAAAAAATAAAATTTTCTGGTTGTCCTTTAAAATCTGAGATCCTCAAATGCACCATTCTTTCCAAAATGTCATGCTGCTTCTAATAGGCTGAATCCAATCTGGAAATGAAGATGTCTGACAGAAAAGGAAAATGGTAAATGTTAGAGGGGTTGTGGGAAAATTGAGACACTAATGTACTGTTGTGGGTGTTGTGAATGGATCTAATCATTCTGGAAAACAATTTCAAACTATGCCTAAAGGAATATAAAATTGTCCATATCCTTTGATCCAGCAATACTACTATTAGGTTTGTATCCCAAAGAGATTTCAAAGGGGAGAGGAGAGAGCCTATTTATACAAAAATATTTGTAGCAGCTCTCTTTGTAATGGCAAAGAATTAGAAAGTGATGGGATGTCCATTATTTGGGGAATGACTGAATAAGTTGTGGTATATGATTATAAGGAATATTGCCATATTATAAGAAATGTTGAGTAAGCAGATTTCAGAAAAACCTGGAAAGACTTATATGAACTTATGCAAAATAAAATGAGAAGAACCAGGAGAACATTGTATGTACCAAAAGCAATATTGTATGATGATGAACTGTGAATGATGTAATTATTCTCATCAATTTAATATTCCAAGACAATTCCAAAGGATTCATACTGAAAAATGCTATCTACCTCCAGAAAAAGAACTGATGAAATATGAATGCAAATCAAAGCATTCTATTTTTCACTTTCTGTACTTTGTCATGTTTTTTATCATTTAACTATATGCCTTCTTTCACAACATTACTAACATGGAATATGTTTTATATGACTGAATATGTAAACTTATATTGAATTGCTGTCTCAGGGAAAGGATGGGTAAGGAAAAAAGAGAAAAATATGAAACTCAAAATAAATTTTAAATTGCCTTTACATGTATCTGAAGAAAAGGTAAAATTTTAAGAAAGAATAAACTACCAAAAAAAAAAGAAACTAAGTTGTTTCCAGGTCGAAGAAGACTAATATCTACCAGGCCATCCATATGGATAAGATTCTAAAAATTGACTGGTCCTGAAGTGGGGCAAGGCTCAAACCATGTCTCCCTTGACTTATTGATGTGGCTTCCTGGGTACCTATGGGAATAAAAGATCCCACCCATATGGAACCAGTGCCCTTTGGACTTGGTAAGTGCCAAGAGACAAGAATCACCATACCTTACCCTCATGGACTGATTAGTTTCCATATGTAGACTGGGCTGGGAGAGGAGTTAGCATGCCACATCTGCAGAAACTAATTGTTTTTGTATCTTTGTTGAATATCCTTACTATATTATGGTTATGAAAACTTTTTGTGAACTGCTCAATGATCTGCAAGTGCCACATTTCCTCCCAATATCAAACCTGATCTAATAGGATGCTGCCATCAGGCCTATGCCTAATACCAAGGTTTAAGTTTATTTCTCTTAGTTAACCTTTAAATGCTACAGAGTAGTGGAGTATAAGTTCTGCCATTGTTCATATTAAATGATAATGCTAGTGACAATGATTAATATCTATGCCAAGGAAAAATTCAAAGCTTGTTATATGACTAATAGTTCTTCTTTTGGCTCATTTTGATTTAAACATCAATTGCTGCCTTACAAGGACCAGAGTAGTTGGAAACTCTAACTATTTGACTCATCATTTTCCCAAAGCCTTTGAGAAAGAAAAAAAAAAAAGTCAGTCTGGATGGCTGCCCACCATGCTGGTCTGACACTACCAGCATTCTACAATCATGCCACATTGCTAGAGGTTATAATTCAATCCTCACCCCGCCTCAAATTTCTCCTGCTCCCTCTGCCTTAAATACCTTCACAGCAGCTAGTGGGGCTATGTTCCACATATACATTTGGCCCTAGAGGGTCATCTGCAATGAGGGTGGCTTTGGTCCCTGTCACAAGCTCAAAACCCTCTGCAAAGGACCTTTCTTTAGGGATGGGAATTTGGAATCCAGCTCAGCCCATCCAACCCAGACAAGTTGTTCCTACTTCAATCTGCTCAATTTCCATACAATTATAGGGGGATGGATCTAAAGTTAAAGGGGATTCAAGGACCATCTGGTTCAAACTCTGTATTTTCCAGGGAAGAATAGAAGTACAGGGTAGACTACATGACATTAACAAGGTTAATCAAAGACAGAAACAGAATTTGAAATTAGTTCCTCGGACCCCAGAGTCAAAGTGGAGGCACTTTTCACTGCACCATGACCATTTTGTTTGTGGGATTGGAGAAGCATAAGCCAAGACCCAGTATATCCCATGCATATCCATATAATATAGAGACCTATGATATCCTTATACCCATAGAGTGAGTATCTTCACTCTCCAAAATGATGGCATGTGATAAAAATATTGAACTAAACTGAGGCTTCCAGTCTCACACTCTCAGTCTCAAGAGGTCTTATCAACCCCCCACACTAACCCCTTTTTTATTCTTACCATCATGAGATGTTGACCCATTCTCTGACCTCTTCCCATAATTAAGCTTCCTCACATATTTTACATAGATACATACATACCTAGATACATACAGATTGACAGAACAATCACCATATGTCCAGGTTTCTATCTCAGCCTGTATTTTTATCTTCATCCCTCTATAAGACTTCCTATTCTCCACTAGGAAATCTCAGAATTAGATAGAACATGTTCTATAATGACAATGGGGAGCACTGTACTATTCAGTAAGAATTATGGGTGATTCAATTTAATAAACATTCATTAAGAGCTTCTACACATGGATATGGGACTTAGTACTGGGGATACAAAAGCAAAAATGGGCACAGTATGTCTCTGAAGAGTTGCCTGTTACTTGTTGGGGGACACAGGGGAGAAAGAAAGGATACAAAGCATCTCCATTAACGAGAAATAAATCCAAGATAATCTGAGAGAGGGGATACCAATTGTGGATGGTGGTGGGACATCACTGAACAAATGATGTCTGGGATGGGTCATGCATGAGGCTACAACTTGTATGAGGCAGTAGAAAGAAGGGAAAGGGGGACAATCTATATGATGGCATGGAGACAGGAGATGAAATAGAGTTTGTGAAGAAGTCAGTGTGATGATTTGGTTGGAATGTAAGCGAGCATAAGTGGGAAGTTTGAAGGAAGCAGACAGAAAGAAGGGAGTTTTAACTGTCACACTCAAGCGTGTGTGATTTGTCCAGAAAAAAAGAAATAGAGAACCTTGATAAAGCTCCTTGAGGACAGGGGCAATTAAATTTTTGTCCTTGTATCCTCCCCTACTCCCACCCCACCCTCAGCATTGATTATACAGTAATCAATCAACCAATGAACAAATATTTATTAACAATGTACCAGGGTACTGTGGTAGAAAGAACGCTGGCTTTTGGTTCAATCTACCCCATTTCATGCCAAATATGGAAATACATTTAAGAAGATTGCACATATTTAACCTATATCAGATTGCTTGCTGCCTTGGGAAGAGGAGAGATAAGGGAGGGAGGGAGAAAAAATTTTGGAACACAAAGTCTTACAAAAATAAATGTTGAAAACTATCTTTACATGTATTTGGAAAAATAAAATACTATTGAGGAAAAATAAACCATTTCAAGACCTTGTAGTTCTCATGAGTAAAATGAGGGGATTGGACCAGATGGTATCTGAGGTCCCTATGGCCTCTAGAGCTATGATTCTGTGTGCCAGTCTCTGCTTTCAAGGAGTTTGTATCCCATGGGAGTCAGGAAGGGGTATGTATATGTAAGAGGATATGTGTGTGTGTGTGTATACTAGTAGATAAGTGTGTATGTATATGTGTATTCATAAGAATATAGATATGTGTGTATATACATGTATGTTTATATATGACATATATGTAAGGAGATCTGTGTGTACATGTAGATGTATGTAAAGTGCATGCTTTTGTGTGTGTGTAATGTGTGTATATAATTCATACAAATAGGTCATTAGGTATAGGTTGTCATTCAGATAAAACTTAGCTTGAATGATTGTTGGTTAATAAAGTATCAGGTAGATTGGATTTGGAAAAGATTTGCCCACATGTGCAAAAATACTTGTGGCAGCCCTTTTTGTAGTGGCTAGAAACTGGAAACTGAATGGATTCCCATCAATTGGAGAATGGCTGAATAAGTTATGGTATATGAAGGTTATGGAATATTACTGTTCTGTGAGAAATGACCAGCAGGATGATTTCAGAGAGGCCTGGAGAGACTTGCATGGACTGATGCTGAGCGAAATGAGCAGAACCAGGAAATCATTACACGTGGCAACAACAAGATTATGTGATGATCAATTGTGACTCTTTTCAATAATGAGGTGATTCAGGCCAATTTCAATAAGTTTGTGATGGAGAGAACCATCTACACCCAGAGAGAGGATTGTGGGAACTGAATGTGGGTCACAACATAACATTCTCGCTCTTTTGTTGTTCACTTGCATTTTGTTTTCTTACTCATTTACTTTCTTTTTTTGATCTGATTTCTCTTGTGCAGCAAGAGAATTGTATAAATATGCTTATACATATTGGATTTAATATATATTTTAACATTTTAACATATATTGAATTACTTGCCATCTAGAGGAGGGGATGGAGAGGAGGAGAAAATATGAAACATAAGGCTATGCAAGGGTCAATGTCAAATTATCTGTGCATATGTTTTGAAAATAAAAAGCTTGGGGCAGCTAGGTGGCATAGTGGATAGAGCACCAGCCCTGAAGTCAGGAGAACCTGAATTCAAATCTGGCCTCAGACACTTAACACTTCCTAGCTGTGTGACCCTGGGAAAGTCACTTAACCCCAATTGCCTCAGCAATAAAAAGAAAGAAAGAAAGAAAGAAAGAAAGAAAGAAAGAAAGAAAGAAAGA
>JAJPUD010003797.1:76063-101496 GCA_023553655.1 Myrmecobius fasciatus
AAAGAAAGAAAGAAAGAAAGAAAGAAAGAAAGAAAGAAAGAAAGAAAAGAGGTTTCTAGTATTATTATTCATAAACTTTCATTGAAGTACTCTCTAAAACAATATTCCAGAATGTATTAGCTTTTAGAAAAGATCATTTGTTTTTGTTTAGTAAATTAGTCATGTCCATCTTCATGATACTATATGAAGTTTTCTTGGGAAAAATACTGGAATGATTTGTTTGTTGTTTTCTTTTCCAGCTCATTTTACAATGAGGAAATTGAGGCAGAGTTCATTGACAGAGTCACAGACACAGACACAAGTGTCTGAGACCAGATTTTAATCCAGGAAGATGAATCTTCCTGACTCCAGAACTGACTGGAGAATTGACTGTTTTTAACTTCAATCATAATAGAAAAATAAATTTCATTTAGAGTTATTAAAAGTATGAAGTGATATGATATTTCCTGCATGGTGGTGAAATTTATAAGATTTTTTAAAAATTATAAAGAACCCTAATTTTAAAATTTTCTTACTTTGTATTTTGACAGTTACTTTCATTCTTCCTGTAATCTAGAAACTAGTCAGTAAGAAAATGAAACCAGAAAAGTACATGGTTATCTTCCTCCTTCACTTGACTGCACACAAACTGAGCTCCCCTTACCTTTTCCTGTTCTGCATCTCCTACAATGCTAGCTCCTTTCCCAGAACCTTCTCAGCATTTGGGAGTCTCCCTCAGAGTAAGTACTCTCATCCATAGTAGATTTGAAGATACTATTTCCCATTTTTCACAGTTGCCAGAATGACTACATTTGAACTCCATTCGTGGTAAATGACAATTATGCATATAGCAAGAGTCCAGAAGCCAAAAAGATAATAAAAAATCTTGGACAGACTGAAAGAGAGCAGTCATTAAACTAAGGAAAGAGATATCTCTTATTTGGTCAAAGTTGTCCAGAGGCTAGTTCTAGTTGATTGCAACATTTTAAGTATTAGAAGCAAGAAAGTATATCATCTAAAATGTAACTCCCTAGGGAAGGAAACTATTTTGAAGAGAATTTATTTTCTAGGGTCTCCCCGGCCCCCGGCCCGGGGAGGGTTGGGAGGGATTTTGTAACTTAATTTCACAGATGTCAGAATGCTACCGCGTCTTTGGAAAAGTTTGTTAAAACAACCATCCTGGAGGAATTGGATTCATTTCTTCGAGGCACTTAATTCTCTGGAAAAAAGTATGTTTTGGTAGTCTATCTGGCATTTTAGATTTGACCAATTTAACATACACATAGTATAGAACTTGTTCATGTCAGATTATAGTAGGATGAAAATTGTATTGAAGTCTAATAAGGTATATTCTATCTATTATTTGAGTGTTATAGAGTGCAAGGTCCTTGAGGGGAAGGACTGTTTCTCTTGTCTTTTTATCTCTAGCATCTAGCATAAAATCCAGCATATAGTAGGTCTTTAGTAACTGTTTGTTCTTGGGCTTATCTGTATTCACTGGAGAAAATTATTTATCCATCCTATGCTTGACTTTACTTGTTGATAATATTTAGAATCACTGGGCAACTGTTGTTTTTAGGGAATTTTTCATCTCTACCCTCTGGAATCAGGCAGAACAACCTAATCCCTCTTCATCCTGTCAACTTAACCAGTGCTTAGAGATCACTGTCATATCTTTCTCATTTCTGCTTCTTAGAGAATCCCAATCTTCCTTCACAGCTCAAAGGAAAACCACCTACTTCATGAATCCTTTTCTAATTCTCCACCTTAAAATGCTACATCACCACCAATTGAAGTTACTTTGCATTTGCTTTCAATATATTTTGTATATATTTTTATGTGTAAGTGCAGTTTCCTTAAATAAAATATAAGTTGCTTAGGGCAGGAACTATTTCATTTCTGTCTTTGTATTCCCACTTAGTAAAATAAATGCTTTAAAATACTTATTGATTGATTGGTTGATTTTAGAATCTCAAGAGTTAGAAGAAACCCTTAGTGGTTATCTAGTCCAACTTGTAAAGAAAAATTTGTAATACTCTCAACAAGTACTCATCAAGACTCTATTTGAACACCTCCAATGATGTGGATCTCATTATTTCCCAAAGTGACCCATTCTACTTTTGGACAGCCTTAATTATCAGGAAGTCTTTTCTTATATGAATCTGAAAAATGCCTCTCTGAAATGTGAATCTATCCTCTTAATTCTGCCTCATGAGTCCAGGTAAACTAAGTATAATTCACCTTCCATATGACACCTTAAAAATTTGAATAGGTGACTTCCTTATAGAATATCCAGGAAATAGTTAGACAAGAGCTGTTTTGAAGAGAGTCACTGATTACCACATTCCTTTCAAAATGCTTAGATATCATCCTTTTGTTAATGCCTTTTGGAATTTATCTAGAGATCAAAGTTCAATGACCCAAAGTCAAAGAATTCTCAAAAATTTTTGAAGATCACATTCAGGAACTCAGTAATCATTTCCCCCATTCCTTCATGAAGGCATGTAGGCACTCTTTAATAATTCCCTCACTTATCTTTGCTTTCCATTCCCTGTTATTTTTTCTTTGGTTTATTGTTCTGAGTGTGAAATTTATTTTCTTAGGGGGAGAAGCAAAGTGTTGAAGAAAAACATTAATATTAATAATGTTCTCTGTAATTTAGGCTTGTCTGCCAGAAACAATTCTGTTGAAAGCACACACACACACATGTCATTTCTAGCTTGGAAAGAGATGTTCAAACTGGCATAATATCCCATGTTTTTTTATGTGACTCTCTACCTCAAGTAAGTTTAGGTAACATTTTTAGAACTCTAGAATGAGGAAAATATCATACATTAAAATATATTTTGGGGGATAATATTCTAGAATAATCACTATTCAGATCCTTCCTACATGTCTTATCCTTAAGAGTTCCTTCCCATGGTCAATATCTTAACTTTGAATTTCAAAAAAGAACAGACACTTTGACTTGGTAGATATGCATAGACAGTTCCTTCCCAACTCTCCATTTTCCTTTTCAATTTAGATCTCTTCAGATTTATAAGACAATACTCAGATACATCAAATTTTAAGTATATTTTTACAATACTTCCAATCTCTGACAAATGTTTCATCTTACTTTACAGTTGACATTTAAATGAATTCAAATAAGATTCTAATTTTAATATAGTTTAGTAATAATTTAATTGGATATGATATACTATTAGGTAATTCATCTAGTTTGGTGTTATTGGCTGAAAATATTATCTATGGCATATTTGTGGATAGTGGTCAATTGTGCCACCTTTACGTAGCTCTGAAATTAATAACGATAAATGCTCCATGGTGTTGAGTTTTGGTGATGGTTGTTTTTGATGTTGTTTTGATGTAAGCAATATGAAATACCCTAGTTGATAGTCTCATGAATGGAATATTTTATCCATGTAGATAATCCAAACATGCATTCAACTGGGATAGTATTATAGAACTAAAAGGAAAATATGCTCTTGTTTTAATGGCAGCTAGATTGTATAGTGGATAAAATGGTAGCCCTGGAGTCAGGGAAACCTGAATTCAATTCTAGCCTCAGACACTTTCTACTTCTGTAACCCTGGGTAAGGCCATTGTTTGACTCAATTTCCTTGTCTGTATAATGTGGATAATAACAGCATTTGTATTCTAAAGTTGTAATGAGGATAAAATGAGATAATAGTTCTAAAGTGCTTTGTAAATTTTAAAGAACAATATCAATGCTAGCTATTATTAGCTACTATAATTAAAAGTGTGTATTTTGAAAAGACAACACAAATTAGTAGACAATGGTTGGGCTTGGAAGGAGGATGAACTAGGTTCAATTTCTGCCTCTGATACTTACAATGTGTATGACCTTGGACAAGTCACTTAATCTCAATATATCTCAGACAACTAACTCCCAGTGCCTCATCTACTAAGTTCTAGACTAATTGAAATATGTATCATCAATGAAGGTAATTTCCCATGCAAATGAAACCACAAATTATTCTTGTTGCATATTTAAATTTTCTTTAGTGTATATATGTTCTATGCTTATAAGTTTTGAGCATTAAAAAATTTTGGTAAATGTCCTAAATTGTGCTGTTGATGGCTAATAAAAAGACTTTAATCGAATTGGTTAGACTTAAAGCATAATATTTATAGAGCCTTGGAGACAGAATCCTCTTTTTCTTAAAAATCTGAATTAAATTATCATTTTGTTCTTTGAAGCAATATAACAACTTTATGATTTTTGGCTTTTATTAATTACACCAAAATTATTTACATGCTTTTAAATTAATAATCTTGTAAGAGATTGATCACTGGCTTAAAACAGTAAGTTTATATAATAAACCAAAAATGAAACAACTAATAAACCAAAACCCAGAGAAGTTTAGATATATACAGGTGTGTGTATACACACACACACACACACACACACACATTTAGATATGTACAGAGCATGAAAAATTATTGATACTTAGAACACAATGAGAGAATTTTTTTTTTTCTTTTTCTGGATGCAGATGGCATCTTCCATCCTTGGATCACTGAAACACTGAGAAGAACCAAGTACTTCACAGTTGATTATTGCACAATCTTGCTGTTACTGTGTATATTCCTGGTTCTGCTTGTTTGCTCAGCATCAGTTCATGTAAATCTTTCCAGGCCTTTCTAAAATCAGCTTGTTCATCATTTTTTACAGAACAAAAATATTCCATTACCTTCACATGTTGTAACTTATTCAACCATTCCCCAATTGATGGGCACTTATTCACTTTCCAATTCTTTGCTACCACAAAAAGAGCTGCTACAAACATTTTTGCACATGTGGATCCTTTTCCCTCCTTTATGATTTCTTTGGGATACAGATCCAGGAATGACACTGCTGATTCAAAGAGTATGCACAGTTTTATAGCACTTTGGCATAGTTCCAAATTGCTCTCCAAAATGGTGGGATCATTTCACAACTTCACCAACAATGAATGTGTCCCAGTTTTCCCACATCCCCCACAACATTTATCATCATCTTTTTCTGTCATTTTAGCCAAACTGAAAAGTGTGAGGTGGTACCTCAGAGTTGTCTTACTCTGCATTTCTCTGATTAATAGTGATTTAGAGCATTTTTTCATATGAATATAGATGGTTTTAATTTTATCTTCTTAAAATTGTCTGTTGATATTCTTTGACCATTTATCTATTGGGGAATGACTTGCATTCCTATAAATTTGACGCCATTAATTATATATTTTTGAAATGAGATCTTTATCAGAAACACTGACTAATATTTTCCCCCAGATTTATACTTCCCTTTTAATCTTGTTTCTGTTGGTTTTGTTTGTGCAAAACCTTTTTAATTTAATGTAATCAAAGTTGTCCATTTTGCATTTCATAATGTTCTCTAGTTCTTCTTTGGTCACAATGACAGAAATTATCATTTTGCTATTACATTAATAACCAATTATTAAACTGGGATCCAGGGTTTTGTTTTTTTTTTTTTCCTTCTCCTTTATGGCCCAGCTCCAATCAGCAATTTCTCTAATCCTTAGGGAACAGGTTCCTCCATCTTGGGCAGGACCCCATCCAACCAAGATTTCTATTTAGAGTATAAATTTCTTTCTATTTAGAGTATAAATAGAATCTAATATAGATGGATTCTTTCACCCTGGAGAATAGCCCTATCCCTTTATCCCTCCATTGGAGTTTATAGTGACAGAACTTATGAAGAACAAGACCAACTAGAGTGGTCCAGTTGAAGATGAATTCCTTTGTCTAGACTTCTGGAGTTGGCTGAGTCTCAAGATCAAGTCATATTCTCAGCAGAAGGAGCTGATGACTTCAGGCCCACATTCTCATTTAAATATTCACAGATCAGGGTTAGTTTTTACTTGTCAAGGACACTGCTTTTCTTTATTTTCTCTTAATTTCAATTTTTTTTAAGTTTTCAACATTCATTTATATAAGATTTTGAATTCTAAATTTTTCACTCTCCTTTTCCTACTTCCCAAGACAGCAAGAAATCTGATACAGGTCATAGATGTACAATCATGTTAAACATATTTCCATATTAGTGATGTTGTTTAAGAATCAGAACAAAAGGGAAGAACCATGAGAAAGGAAAAAAATTGAAAATATATGCTTCCATCTGTATTCAGATTCTCCAAAATGGTTGGATCAGTTCACAACTCTTCCATAATGTACTAATGTTCTAATTTTCTCAAATCTTCTCCAACATTTATCATTTTCCTTTTCTGACATAAAGTACATAAGTATGAGGTGGTACCTCAGAGTTGTTTTAATTTACATTTCTCTAATCACTAGTGTTTTAGAATTTTTTTCATGTCTATAGATAGCTTTAATTTTTTCATCTGAAATCTGAAAAACTGTACAACCAGTGTGTTATTGTACATAGTAACAGCAAGATTGTGCAATGATCAACTATGAAACACTTGGTTCTTCTCAGTGCTTCCCTAATCCAAGGCAATTCCAATAAATTTTGGATACCAAATGCCATTTGCATCCAGAAAAACAACTATGGAGATTGAATGTAAATCAACACATGCAAATCACTTTTTTTTGGGAGGGGGTAATTTCTTTCTCATGGTTTTTTCCCTTTTGTCCTGATTTTTCTCTCCCAACATGATTCATAAAGAAATGTTTATTTTAAAAAGTTTATATATACATATAACCAAAAAAAAAATTTTAAATAATGAAATTTTTTTAAAAAATAAGAAAAAAAGAAAAGAAAACCACATGAAACAAATAAAAAAAGAAATCTACCTTCATACCCTTTGACTATTTGTCTATTAAGGAATAATTTGTACTCTTACAAATTTGACTCTGTTCTCTATATATTTTAGGAATTAGGTCTTTATCAGAAACACTGGCTATAAAAAATGTCTCCTAGTTTTCTGCTTCCCTTCTGATGTTGGTTGCATTGGTTTTGAATGCAAAAACTTTAATGTAACCAAAACTATCCACTTTGCATTTCATAACATTCTCTTAGCTGTTTAGCCATAGCACCCCCTTTTCAAAAAGCTCTTAAATTCATTTGGAAGAACAAAAGGTCAAGGATCTCAAGGGGATTTATGAAAAAAAGGCAGATGAAGGTGGCCTTGCTGTACCAGATCTAAAACTATATTATAAAGCAGCAGTCATCAAAACCATTTGGTACTGGCTAAGAAATAGAGCAGTCGATCAGTGGCACAGGATAGGATATCAGGACAATCTAGGCAATAACCTTAACAATCTAGTGTTCGATAAACCCAAAGACCCCAGCTTTTGGGATAAATACTCACTATTCGGCAAAAACTGCTGGGAAAATTGGAAACTAGTGTGGAAGAAATTAGGGCTTGACCCATACCTAACACCATATACCAAGATAAGATCTAAATGGGTTCATGATCTAGATATAAAGAGGGACTTTGTAAGCAAGTTAGAGGAACGTAATAGAGTCTATCTCTCAGACCTATGGAGATGGAATAAATTTATGTCCAAAGAAGACCTGGAACTCCTAATTGAACACCAGATGGATAATTTTGATTATATTAAGTTAAAAAGTTTCTGTACAAACAAAACTAATGCAGACAAGATTAGGAGGGAAGCATCAAATTGGGAAATCATCTTTACATTTAATGGTTCTGATAAAGGCCTCATTTCTAAAATATATAGAGAATTGTCTCATATATATAAGAATTCAAGCCACTCTTCAATAGATAAGTGGTCAAGGGATATGAACAGACAATTTTCAGATGATGAAATTAAAACCATCTCTAGTCATATGAAAAGTTGCTCCAAATCACTATAGATCAGAGAAATGCAAATTAAGACAACTCTGAGGTACCACTACACACCTGTCAGATTGGCTAAAATGACAGGAAAAGATAATGATGAATGTTGGAGGGGATGTGGGAAAACTGGGACACTAATACATTGTTGGTGGAACTGTGAACGGATCCAACCATTCTGGAGAGCAATTTGGACCTATGCTCAAAAAGTTGACAAACTGTGCATACCCTTTGACCCAGCAGTGTTTCTACTGGGCCTATATCCTAAAGAGATCTTAGAGGAGGGAAAGGGACCCACATGTGCAAGAATGTTTGTGGCAGCCCTTTTTGTAGTGGCTAGAAACTGGAAACTGAATGGATGCCCATCAATTGGAGAGTGGCTGAATAAATTATGGTATATGAATGTTATGGAATATTATTGCTCTGTAAGAAACGACCAGCAGGACGATTTCAGAGAGGCCTGGAGGGACTTGCATGAACTGATGCTGAGTGAAACGAGCAGAACCAGGAAATCATCATACACAGCAACAACAGTATTACATGATGATCAATTCTGATGGACGTGGCTCTCTGCAACAAAGAATTGTCTCAAATCAGTTCCAATTGTTCACTGAAGAAAACCATATACACCCAGAGAGAGGGAAATGAAATATGGACCACAACGTAACATTTTCATGATCTCTATTGACATTTGCTTGCATTGTGTTGCCTTTCTCTGATTCTTTTTTTTTCTTGTAGATAGGATTTTTCTTGCATAACTTCTCAAGCATTTCAACATTATTAACATGTAGTGGACTTCATGCCATCTAGGGGAGGGGAAGGGACTGGGGATAAAATTTGTAATGGAAAGCTTTGTAAAGATCAATGTTGGGGAACTACCCATATATATGTTATACAAATAAAAAGCTTTAATAAAAATAAATAAATAAATAAATAAAGCTCTTAAAGACTTTAACCTTCTTCATAGTTTTGTCTTTACTTATAGAGAGAAACACTGATCATCAATATAGCTAGTCTAATTAATAAATGTAGTATAATTATAATTCCTAAATTATAATTTATTCATTTTAATTATAATTAATAAATTGAGCATTAATTACCCAGAAATTCTGTCTCCTGGGGTTTTTCATTCATTACAATATTATAGTATTATGTGGAATATTTTAATCATACAATATTATCTTGATGATTTTGCTGATAGTGTTTATTTGTGTATTGCCTTTTAGAACTAACTGATATTTCCATTAAGGTTGAACTGTTACATTCTTATTAGTTCTCTAGAACTTAAGAAAAAGGCATTGTATAAGAAACAAGAGACAGGAATGCCTCCTTCTTTCTTTCCCTTCCACCCTTCCCCCACAGGTTAGATTTGGAGGTTGGCAAGACTACCTATGGGAGGTAACACTTGAGCAACAATGATTGTAGATGCCATAAATATCTAGAAAATGTTCACATATGTAACTGTTAAAGAAACTTAGGAATTTGTCGAGTGTCTATTTTATCACATTAAAAGCACAGTTAATATTGAGAATTTTTGACAGAGACTTGGGAAATGAATGTAATGATTTCAATTGGAGAGAGGCAGCAGTCTAAGGATACAGTAATGAAGGTGTCAATTATCCAACAGGTCGAAAATTTCTAGCTTAAGAAATTTGAAGTATAGAAAATTTCAAATATGTGTATAGAGGTATATGTGTAGAAAATGGATAGAACAGAAGAAAAGAGAGAGGCAGTGTGTGAGCAGGTAAATATTTAATAACCAGCTCTCAAGGGAAAAACAAAGTTATGGCTAGTTAGTGTGACAATGATAACAGACCAGACTTTCTTAAAGGATTGTCAATGTTGCAGAGACAAGAGAATTCCTGGTATCCAGTTGTATCTTGCAAGACTTGTTGGCAAGATAACAGATCTCTCTTAATTATTCATGGACAGTAAAAAAGAGACAACATATTTCTTTGAATTTAGGTGATTTATGGGACAACTTAGCTCAAAGAAGAGCTGAACTTCTAAACTTAGAAACATGGCTTAGGCAAATTACAGAATAGAATTAATTACAGAATGGAATCAAAGATAAGACATGAAATCAATATTTGACTTATTCATATGAAATGCTAAAAATGCAATTTATGAAAAAAAAAAAGGATCAATTCCAGTCTTCCAACTACTTAATTATTTTTTTACTGGCATTAATTAGATCAGAGTTGCTTCTCTAAAACCATGGAATCACAGGTTTTCCTAACTGTTTTTAATATGCTATTTCTTTCCCACACTACCTTCTATCCCTCAATACACACAGAAAGACAACTATTAAAAAATGCTAATAGTACCTTATTTCAGGAGCATCAAACATTTCTGCCAACATTCCCAAGTTGTCCATAACCAGATCAAAATGTAATTGGGAAATATTCTTTTTTTTTAATTGGGAAATATTCAACAAAATAAAAATACAATGGAACACAGATAATGTTAATATATGGGTTTCTAAGTCAACAAGTGGTCTATAGGGATCTTTATCTTTTAGTGGCCTCCTCTTTCTATTTAAATTTAACCTCACAATTTAAACTCATAATTTAAAATTTAATAATGCTAGAGGGCATGAAGACCTTATGGAATGGAAATTTCATAGATTAAGTATCTACACCCAATCCAAATTGGCCAGCCTAGTTATCTTGCCATCACTCTTGCTACCATTTACTTCTCCATGCCTAAAAAACCAACATCTGGACTGGACCATAAATGATTCCCTCTGTCCCTAGGGAAACTAAACTTTGGTTCTGGGGCTGACCTGTCTTGAAAGTGAGTTAGTGCCAATGATAAGTGTGGAAATATATATACATATATTCGACTTGTCAAGTATTTTAACATAATTAGCATGTAGTGGACTTCCTGCTATCTAGGGGAGGGGAGGGGACTGGGGGGAAAATTTGTAACAGAAAGCTTTGTAAAGATCAATGCTAAGGAACTACCCATACATATGTTATGCAAATAAAAATCTTTAATAAAAAAATTAAAAAAAAAAAAAAAAGAAAGTGGGTTAGTGCAAACTCACTTTGCTCAGCCTATCTAGCCAACCCTAAATCAGACCATACTCGATATCCTGTGATGGACCATCCCAACTATCTTGTTCATATAAACCCTGCCATTTCTATTTTCCTTGAACAATATCTGACAGGCACTTAGGAAATACTTGTTGTTTAATATAGTGATTTCAATGCACAGAATAACTGAATCAATATGAGCATTAAATTTAGAAAAGGGATGTTAATTGATTGCCCTGGCATTCAACTCCCTATCTCCATGACTCCTCAGACTAAAACTCCCTTGGCTGCCTTCCATTTACCTATGTGTTATTCCCCTTTTTTAGAGTATAAATTCTTTGAGGACAGGAACTATCTCATGTTTCTATTTGCAACTCCAGTGCTTAGTATGTGAGGCACCTACATATTAGAATCTAGACAGGTGGTACAATGGATATAGTTCTGGGCCTGAAACCTGAAAGTTCCAAATTCAAAGGTGACATCAGATATTATCTGTGCAATTTTGGCCACATCATTCAACCTCTGTTTTGCCTCAGTTTTCTCAACTGCAAAATAAAAACAATACCTTAAAGGACTGTTGTGAGAATCAAATGAGATGACATTTGTAAATAGCTTAGCACAGTGCCTGAAAAATGATAGATGCTATATAAATGCTTACTCCCTTCCCCCTTAATAAATGTAATCATCAGGAAAATGATCAACCTTAGGAATGCTACCCCTGCAGTATCTGGTGGACAGCTTCACTACCACCGCAACTAACCACTGCTTAAATTCTTCTACATTATAACTTTTTGTTTTCTTTCAGATAGTGTTTTGAATCAATAGAAGTTGGTCTTGATTCCCAGAAATCTTATCTAAGCATCATGCACTTCTCTTTTTGGGATTTATGAGAGTCAGGGAATTGGTTGCCAATGATGTGAGTAGGTCTCAGGCCAATCCATTGATTCCTGTCTGAGAATAGATGCCTACTAGTAGAGAGAACAAAGAAGAAAGGTATAAATCCCTTCATAGCATTTACAATCATAAGATAACAGACACAGTTCTGGAAGGGAACTTAGAGGACATCTATTGTACTGATTCCCAAAATTTTTTTTATTCCATAAACCCCTTTCAACCGAGATGAAAACAAGTGTGGTAAGTCCCTAGGGAAATTTAATATATGATGCGTGGTATCCACATGCAATTATTAAGATTCCATTGAATAATTTATAAAACAAACTCCACAGAACCATAACTGTGAACCTCCAAGAGGTTTTCCAAACCACTAAAAAGAAATCACTCATCTTTTCTAATTTCTTAATTTTATAGATGAGGAAACTGAGGGTCACTCTTCTTTCTGGCTCTCCTGGATCCCATAAAGTCCCCAAACTTCCACTTTCTTCAGGAAGATAGTCTCTCTTAATTCTAATGTCATTTCTATGTCATTCCCATTTTATCCTTTTTTTGTGTATACACATTCAGTTGCTTGTTATCTCTCCCATTAGATTGTGCACTATTTGAGGGCAGAAGTTGTCTTACCTTTTTTTTTTTTTTTGTATCCCCAACACTTAGAAAAGGGCCTGGCACATAGAATGCACTTAATGAATGCTCATTGACTGACTGACCAAAAGATTAAATGATTTCCCCAGTTCATACTGATAATTAAAAGCTAGGATTTAAACTGAGGTTCTCAGACTATTAAATACAATAGTGAAATAAAAGCAGGAGATGCTATATTCAATCATGAATAGCTTTTATCTAAGCAACACTAATCACAGCAGAGGCTAACTCATTCATGTGGGAAAAATGATTAGGCCTGAAAGCAACCCAAGGCCATTAACAGTGATAAGCATTAACTCCTGAAAAATAACCTCTTCTTTGGTCATATGGATTCATACAAAAATGAAAACAGGATTAAATGCAATTTCTAATCACTTTTTTTTTTTTTTTGCAATTTTATCAAGAATTGTCATGTACTATATTAGCAGGATTTTTTAATATATTAGTTGGTTCTAATGACATTTTTTTCTTCTTGTTTTTCTTTAAAAAATTCCATTTTTGAAGGGATGACTTTCTGGTAGGGGAGCAAGGATATAAGGAGAAATTAAAGTAATATAAAGGCTGAAGATTATAGGTAACTAGGTGGCACAATGAATAGAGCACTGACCTTACAATCAGGAGGAAATTCATTCAAATGGAACTTCAAGCACTTACTAACTCTATGTGACCCTAGGCAAGTCTCTTAACCTGTTTGTCCCAGTTCTTCATCTATAAAGTGAGTTGTAGAAGGAAATGGCAAATCATGCCAAGAAAACTCCAAAAGAGGTCATAAAGAGTTGGACAGGATTGAAACAACAACAACAAAAAGACAAAAGATGTCAACTAAATTTTATTTTCTAAGAATTATTATATATAAAGTACATGTTTTTATCTAAGTCCATTATGGGGAAAAGTGATTCACATGCTAGATTGTGGCAGAAAGTATTGTTTTCTGTTTTCTTAGAGTCAGCTAGATGGCTCAGTGATCAGGAAGATCTGAATTAAAATCCAGTCTCAGATACTTACTAGCTGTGTGGACTAGGCAAATTATTTGACCTCCATCCATCTCAATTTTTCCATAATAAAATGAGAATGCCTAAAGCATGTATCCCCTGATAGGGTTGTGGTGAGAATTAAAGGAAAAGTATTATTTGTAAAGCTCTTAGCACTTAAAAATGCTTATTTCCTTTCTTCTAGCCTTTTCAGATGTAGCTGCTTCATTATCACTACTTAGCCCTGCCCCTGCCCTGGAATAAGCCCTTGCTTGGACAGAGGCTGTGTGAAGTCCCAGCTAAACCAGATCAGCTTCACATCTCTGTGTTCTTGACCTTCTTTCAGTCTGAATTCAAACTGTTACTTTACACTGACCTCTGATGCCCACTTGCTTTTGACTATGACTTATACAATCATATTCTTGATCACATACTAGTTCCTTATCTTTGGTTGCCTAATCCTTCAGTAGAGGAAACTTAAGGTCATTTAAAATGACTTCAAGCTGCCAGGCTTAAATGAATCACATGCCAGGATATTAAAAGAACTTGTCGATTTAATAATAGAAACACTGTTTTTATCTTAAAGATAGCATGGAGGATGGTGGAGGTCACATGACTCAGCAAATATTGCAACCTCCATTCTTGGGGTGAGATGGAGGGAATCTGTGAATTACAGATTTATAGATTGTTATAAACAGATATCAATCATTTGCAAAATTGTAGAATCTCTTTCCTGTGCATCTTCATTAGATATCTCCTTTTCTTTCTTATTGTAATTGCTTCTATTTATATCTTCAGAATTTCACTAAACAGATGGTTAGTTAGGGAAAAGAACAAGCATTTATTAAACACCTATATGTTAGGTACTGTGCTAAGTTCTTTACAAGTATTAACTCATTTGATACTCACAATTAACACATTTGTTTTGCAGGTAGGTGCTAATATTATTCCCATTTTATATTTGAGGAAACTGAGATGGGCAGAGTAATGTTAAGTGACTTGTCCAGGTCTAAACAACTATTAAGTATCTGAGACTGGATTTGAATTCAGCTCTTCTTTTCTCCAAATCCAATCCTATATCCATTAGCCAGCTCAGTGTCTAAGTAACCACTTGGAAAAGAAAAAAAGATATTGAAAGTGCTCTAAAAGGGTCCTGTATTTTCCTCTCAAATGTCATTTATTTAAAATAAAATCCAGGGGCACCTAGGTGGCGCAGTGGATAGAGCACCAGCCCTGAAGTCAGGAGTACCTGAGTTCAAATCTGGTCTCAGACACTTAACATTCCCTAGCTGTGTGACTCTGGGCAAGTCACTTGACCCCAATTGCCTCAGCAAAAAAAATATAATAAAATAAAATAAAATCCATTGTCACAATACCATTAAGAAATGCTTGAAGTATCTTAATTTGAAGCCAGTTTTCATCAGCCATCACCATTCTAAAAATTTTGCCAGTTTTGAACATCTTTTCCCCATTACCACAGAAACCTGTTCAATCACTCCCACTTTCCCCAAAATACAGAACAATGTGTCAGCCATGATGACTATATCCTGCTAGAAATTTCACTAAGATTAAACTCTGTTTTCATTTTGTGCAAATATGCTAGATGCATTGATCAAGAGAATGCTGTAAACATTTATAGGATCATAGAATTTGGAACATAGGAGGAAACTCAGAGATAATTAAATATAAGCCTTTCATTTTTTTTTTTTTTGAATGAGGAAATTTGGGTCCAAAAATAGAAAATAATTTGTCTAAGAATGAGAACTTGACAGAATTGTAGCAGAATCAAGACAAGAACCCAGCTCTCCAGATTAACAGTTTATGCCATCAGCAATTCAACAACATCATTAAATCCAAAGCTCTTAGCTGGGCACTCAAGACTCTCTAAGGCCCTAAACTATCCTTTTAAGTATATCTAGTAATAACAATATCATAATAACTTTAATAATAAACAGTTGCATAAGAATAACAACAATTAGCACTTATTCAACACTTTAAAATTTGCAAAAGCAATTTACAAACATCTCATTTGATCCTCACAACAACTCTGTCATTATTATTCCCATTTTACAGATAAAGAAACTGAGGTAGACAGCGGTTAAATAACTTGCCAAGAGTCAAACAGCTAGTAAGTGTCTAAGATCAAATTTGAACTCAAATCTTCCCCACTGTAGTTGTCTACATTTATTCTGTGCTTTAATCAAATTATGTCACATTTCAGTATGCATCTTGCTACTTTCCCTTGCTTCTAACTTGTACACATGGCTTTTAAAAATCTAAATTGTTCAGTTTTTTATACATCCTCATTAGGCATCTTCTCTCTTTCTTATGGTAAATTCTTCATTTATATTTTCAAAATTTCATTACTTCTGTACATATGTTCCAGTCAAATTAAACTACTTGTAATATCTCTACATATGCACATTGATTTCTCACCTTTTTGCCTTAGTTTGTATTTTTCTCTGAGTCTGGCATAAATTCACCACCATTTTCATTTGTCAAAGGCTCACCAGTCCATTCTTTTAGCTCATAGCTCCCTTGCCATTTTGTTCACAATACCTATGCTGACTCACCTAATAAGTCATGATCTCTTCCTCTTCTAAACTCCCATCTCCATATCTGTCTTTTATTCATTCAGCAAGCATTTGCTATGTTCCTACTATGTGCCAGCCATTACAAAAATACAACTGAAATATTCCCTCCCCTCAAAGAGCTTACATTCTACCAGAGGGAAACACAGAGAAGTCCAAAGAAAACATATAAATAGTAAAGCCAACATAATTAGGAATGAGAAGAGCAGAAACAACATTGAGAAAAAAAATTGTATGAAAGACGACCCTTATTATACACAGACTTAAATGAAGGGAGTGAATCTAAGACAGAGGGGTGAAGAAGGATCTACTTGTATTATTTCTTCTCCCTGATCCCTGCCACTGCCACACTTTACAACTCTAAGGTAAGCTCCATGGGAGTTTAGTCTTATCAGTCTTAGTCATATCACTATCCCTTATAACATATATGATATGATTCTATACTTGTTTTTTGGAATAAAGAATACACTGGTTTTCCCAATTCATAAATGGTCAAAGGATATAAATAGACAATTTTTAGATGAAGAAATTAAAGCCATTTCTAATCATATGAAAAAATGCTCCAAACCACTACTGATTAGAAAAATATAAATTAAGACGCCTCAATGGTACCACTTCATACCTCTCAGATTGGCTAAGATGACAGAAAAACATTATGATAAATGTTGGAGGAGATGTGGAGAAAACTGGGACATTAATACATGGTTGGTGGAGTTGTGAAATGATTCAACCATTTTGAAAGACAATTTGGAACTATGTCCCAAAGGTTATTAAACTATATGTACCCTTTGATCCAGTAATGTCACTGCTGCACTACTACAGCAGTGTCTATATCCCAAAGATCATAAAAGAGGGAAAAGGACCCACATGTGCACAAATGTTTGTAGCAGCCCTTTTTGTAGTGTCAAGGAACTGGAAATTGAGTGAATGGTCGTCAGTTGGGGAATGGCTGACTAAGCTAAAGTATATGAATGTAATGGGTAATTATTGTTCTATAAGAAATGACGAGCAGGATTAATTTCAGAAAAGCCTGAAAAGACTTACATGAATTATGCTGAGTGAAGTGAGCAGAACCAGGAGAACACTGTACACAGTATAAGTAAGATTGTGTGATGATTATCTGTGATGGACTTGGCTCTTCTCAGCAATGTGGTGATTCAAGACAATTCCAATAGACTTGGGATAGAAAATGCATCTGCATCCAGAGAGAGAGAACTATGGAGACTGAATATGTATCAAAGCATAATATTTTCACCTTTTTTGTTTTTTTGCTTTTTCTTTCTGCTGGTTTCTCCCTTTTGATCTGATTTTTCTTGTATACCATGATAATGACAAACAAATATGAAAATATGTTTAAAAGGATTGCATAAGAATTGGAAAAGGATTGGATAACTATCAATTGGGGAATGGTTGAACAAGTTGTGGTACATGATAATAGAATATTATTGTTCTATAAAAAATGATGAACAAGCTGATTATAGAAAGACCTGGAAATATTTACATGAATTGATGCGGAGTGAAATAGGCAGAACTAGAAATACATTGTACACAATTAACAGCAAGAGTGTGATAATCAACTATGAAAAGCTTGGTTCTTCTCAGTGATCCAAAGCAGTCCCAATAAACTTTGGACAGAAAACGCCATTCGCAACCAGAAAAAGAACTAAAGGAGACTAAATATAAATCAACATATGCTATGTTCACTTCTTTTTTCTGTTTTTTTTTTTTATCTTTCCCATGGTTTTCCCCTTTTGCTTTGATTTTTTTTCTTCCAACATAATTCATAAAACAATGTGTATTAAAAATAAATAAATTGAAAGGATTGCATATATTTAACCTATATCAGATTACTTGCTGCCTTCGGGAGGTAAAAGAGAGAGGGAGAAAAATTTGGAAGGCAAAGTTTTGTAAAAATAAATGTTGCAAACTACCTTTACATGTATTTGGAAAAATAAAATACTATTGAAAGCCAAAAAATAAAGTTTATGGATAATCTATTTAAAAAAAAAAGAATGCATTGGTTTAAGTTTTGATGTCTTTTATGTCAATTGATTACTTGATGAATGAATAAGTTGACTGAGTCTGTTTTCTTGAATTTGTAGTCAAAATAAAGAGATTTAAGCTAAATTACAGTATAAGTAATTAGATTTGTAGATGGTATAGTGGATTCATCAACTAATTGATATCAACCTGAAGGAAGACTTTGATGAGTGCTGAACCTAGTCTTATTCTGTTTAGCATTTTAATAACTAACTTGGATGTAGATATAAAAAGCATGCTTATTAAAAGTATCAAGCATTTTCTTCTTTAATCTGAGAGAGATAGCTAGTACCTTGTATAACCCAACAGTTCCACACATAAACAAACAAACAAACAAAAAATCATAAGGCTGGAAGAAGGGGGTCAAAACAAGCTAAACGATACTTAACAGGGTTAGACAAAATCCTGAATTTAGGTTTTACAAATTCAAATACACTAGTACAAGATGAAGGAGAGTTGATTTCTAATAGTTAAGTTTTTTCTAAATAAAAGAATCAGATGATTTAGTTGTCTAGAAACTCAGTTTAAGCAAACATAAGTACTAAGAATTAATGTAATCACAAAGTAAACTTCAATAACATTAAACAACAGCAAAGTGCAGATTATATACAGAGTCTAATCTTAAATTCAGAAAACTGAGAATGAAACATAATATCTTCTTTTTAGTAAAAGGGTGATCAGCTATGGGTGTAGATTGGTGCATATGCTATTGCTTACAGACACTGTATATTTGTTTTGTTTACATGAAGTGTTTGTTATAGTGTTCTCTTAGGGCAGAGGGTTATTAGGAAGTTATTTTATAGAGGTATAAAACATGAAAATAAAATATTTAAAAAGAAACTTAAAAGGGGGCTACAACCTTTAATATCCCATTTATTTGTCCACTAAAAAAAGTCTGACTTCAACTGGAATAGTAATTGTGTTTGTTCTTTTCTTAATCACAGTATTATATTAGTGCAACATTCTCCATCTTGGCTTGGCTTTGGATTCTGGGTCTCTGTTTGGTTTCAATTAAGAGATTAAAGATGGAAGAAGCAGAAGGAAGCTCACTGTAACCAGTTCAATTTATCTTCACTACAGGATTTACTCTTCTCTTTCTTCCTTTCCCAAGAGAAACTAAAACAGCTCTTTATTTTTACTTTTCTCATACTTGTGCCAGCTGTATGTTGTCTATCATATTTTCTAAAGCACAAAAGCAATTTTCTCATTTCTTCTAGAAAACATCGTTAAATCTCCTTAGTTTGTTACTTTCTGCTTCTTGGCATTTTTTTTTTTCTTTCAGCAGCACATTATTTCCCAATTGAATTGTAATTCCTTCCACTCCAAGCGCTTGAAAGGAAACATTGACTGAAGTCTGGGACATGTTAATATGTTCTCTATGACCTTTTCTTTTCATACATCCTCCTGCCTGTTCCTGTCATTTGAAATGCTCAGAAAATCTGTTCATACCAGTCCCCTCACAGCCAACAGAGAATTTCTCTTTCTTACTCCCTCCCTCTCTCCCTTTCTCCCCCTTTTCTCACCTGCTTCTTCCCTCTCTCCTTCACCTTCTCTTTCTCATTCCCCCTTTCCTCTCCTCCCTCTTTCCTTTCCCTCTTCTCCCCCGCCTCTTTCCATCTCTTTTTCTCCTTTCACTCCTCTCTCCTTTCTTTACTTCTTCTCCTCCCTCTCTTTCCTTCTCTCTCTTTCTTCCTCTCCCTTTCACTCCCTCCCCACCTTTGCCCACTCTCTTCATTTTCCCTCTCCCTTTTTCTTCTCTCTCTCTCCTTCCTGCTCCACCTTCCTCTTTCCCTTCCCTACCTTCTTCCTTCCTCTCCTCCCTCTTCCCCTTCTCTCTCCTTTTCTTTCTTTCCCTCTCCTCTCTCTTCCTCTTCTTGACATATATACTTCAGAGAATAGAGCAATGGAAAGAGCACTGAACCATTAGCCAGGAAAACTGGGTTCTAGTTCTAGTTCTGTCTGTGATACTAAGTAGCTTTGTGACCTCAGGGACAGCACTTAATTTGTTTGACCTCATTCCTTCCTCTTTAAAATATTCTTCCTCCAATAATCTAATCTAAATATTCTCCCTCCAACATTCTATTAATCTAACAAAAATTTCTCCTATTAGTTTTCTGAACCATAAAGAGCCAGTTAAGCTTAATAAAATTTACATATCAATTCTGGAACTCTGGGATGCCTAAACCAAATAATCTAGACATCCAGCTCTTTAGAGACCTGACCACTGCTAGTTCCCATTCTCTCTCACCCCAAAGATAAGTCCTGAACTGCTCAACAATTCAGATGATTTACAGTGAGATTGCCATCCACTTCAGGGACCCTGATTGTGCTTCTCTTGCCACAGCTGCTTCACCCAGCTTCATGGTTGCCATCCTAGCAGCTAGGTGACCCATTGGATAGGGTACTGGGTTCAGTCAATAAGATCTGAGTTCAAATCAAGCCTCAAATACTTACTAATTATGTGATCCCAAGATAGTCACTAAATCTCTGGGTACTTCAGTTTTCTCAAGTGTAAACTGATTTGAATAATAGCCCCTACTTCCCAGGGTCATAATAGTTACTGTATGCTTAGCATTATACTATATGTTGGGGACAAAAATTAAAAAAAAAAAAAAAAAAACAAGACAGTCACTGTTCATATTCTAATGGGAGAGACAATACATATGGAAGATTTCAGTTCAAGTCAAATGGAAAAGTTTCATGTCCTTCAGGGTACAATGACAAAGTAGATGTTAATGCTTCTTTAATGCTTTCTTCTCCCTCCTATAAAATAAAGCAGGCAGGCTCTGGGGAAGTATGCCATTTTATACCCTCTGCAAACATGGATGGCAGTGATGCTCCAAGGTGTGCTTAGTGGAAAGGCAGTAGCAGTAACAGAATATCTAGTTTTGGCAGGATTCACCCTCCAGATGGGACTTGGAGAAAATCAGGGAAGGTAGGAGAGAAGACATTCTAAGCATGGGGGCCAGTCATGGAAAACACCTAGAGTAGGAGGATGAAAAGTAATGTATAATATCATTAGAAAGGTAGGAAGGGGATGGGTTATAAAAGCCTTTAAAAGACAAATGGAGGATTTTATATTTGATCTTGGACATATCATAGGGTAATACCGTTCACAAAGTACTGACACAGCCACTATTTCCTTTAAGTCTTCTAAACTCTTGTGGTAGGAAAGGACAGATCCATTGTAAAGATGAAGAAAATGATGCTCACAGATCAAGCTAGCTACATTCTTCAGTGCAAGTATGTTTCTCCATCATACCCCCAGGAACTTATCATCCTGCAAGATTACATTAGTATTAGCAACGATGAGGTTGGGCACCAAATGATGAGGTTGAAATCGCAATTCCTAGTTCAAAATATGAGGTGCAAGGCACAAGCTACATATGAAGAATTCACAATGGTGTTCTCTTTGCCAGAAGGTACCTTTATTTACCCAAGAGGTTATTTACACAAATAAAGAGGTAAAATAGATACCAGGAGTGGTAAATATAAAATAGATTCAGAAAAGTATATAGTTAGCAAGAAAATGGGTTTTAATACTTAACAAGGAAAAAAGACAACTTCCCTGGAGGAATTCTCAATTAACCAGGAGAAAGGGAACACTCCATGAGGTAGGAGTATGCCATTAACTGGCAGACTAAATTCAGAGAGAAGTTTAGTCAACTAACTCCAAAAGGGATTAGCAAGGGAGGGGGATTACACCATTGATTATTGGGCTAACCCTAAAAGGGATTTAGTACCTTAAAAATAGTTAGCTATAACAAGGAAAAAGACATCATGGAGCATGAAGGGAAGTGGAGAGAAGAAAAACACCACGAGGCTGGCTAACCCCAAAAAGGATTCAGCAAAGATGGCAGAGGCCAGGGACAGATTTATGGGGGATTTGACATCATAACTTTCTCATTAGATACAATAAGGTGGGGTTTCCACAAGGATGAGACTATAAGGCTGAGCTGATCCCCATTAGTGCCCTTCCCAGCTTGCCTCGAGGTTAGATTATTATAATAGTAGTTCCTCAGGCTTTCTCTAACAATCCCATCTTCTTATCCAAGACTTCATAAATCAATGTTCTGCATCCTTCTGATTGGAGGGCAAAGCAAGAAGCCCCTCCAAGCCTCCATTTCAAGAGAGCAGGCAAGCTAAATGCTTCTTTTATTTCCACTTCACTGCATTTCTTTGAAATTCTCCATCATTTCCTGCTCCAGGTATCTTTTCTCTTCTCTTCCTTCTCCTAATGAGATTAGGGAGTGGTAAATGCAGACCCACACCTTTCAACAAACAAAAGCAAAAAATTGGATAGTTCTGACTGGCATGAACTCAATCAAAAGGAAGAATAGAACTTTTAACCTGCCACTTATCCTTATTAATGTAGCCAAGAAAATAACTTAGAGACTATCTGATTCCCTACTTCCATAGGAAGAATAGGGATGTGAGAAAAAAATGATGTAGCATATGAGGGCAATTGTAAGCACTGAAGGTGATAGGAATGAGCCTCTACAAATTTATGTTCAAACAAAAAAAAGTAAAAAAAAAAAAAAAAAAAAAAGCAATAGAAGCTCATAAGCTCTGAAATTCAGTATCCATTCTCCAACAATGCTACTATAAGCCTTATTAAACCATTTTCAGAAGATATGGATGTATCCTCAACATTCCCCAAATCCTCCTAATTCACCAAACACTAAGTAACTGGCTCCCTCATCTTCTCTTTCTAACTCCTCCCTGAAAATCAGTGTGAGAGAGTAAGATTAGACTATCTTAAAGAATAATATTAATCAGAATCACAATTACAGAGAACGGGGAGATGGACAGAGAGTTTTTCACTATAAATAGGACTATTGGTATGAACATTCTTGCCTTCTCTATGGGCTGCTTCTAACTCAAAAAAGAGAGCTTGGCTTCTTGCCACCTATAGCAGGGTTAAGACCTATGGTCAATGAATGATTTGTCTGGGTAAAGACCTTAGAACATAGTCAATGAGTTCAAATTCTCAAAAGTTTCAGTCTAGATGAGCAATTCTAGAAGTTGCTGTTGTGTTGGTCACTAGTATGTCATTGTCAAAGAGAGTTCAGAAAGAAAGAACCTAAATTGAACCAACAGCCATTTCCAGACTCATGCTAGAGTTCAACATTTCATAGAAAGTAAAACCATAGAAAATTTTTCTTTGTATAATCATGAACAACAATTCCTTTAAATAAATTCACAAATTCTATCCTAGTTATACCAATATTCACCTCCTAACTAAAAACATATGAACAATTTTTTTCAAACACAGTTTTAAACTCATTTGGAATTTTATAAATATTCATTAACAATAAGAATTGTTTTAGCAACAGACTATTAAGTTCAGTGTCTATTGTAGGTGACCCAAGAAGGGACATATGTAGCCTGAAGGCTCTGTGTTTGAAGGTAAAGGGGTATAGAACTCTCTTGAGAAAGCTGAAAGATAATTAGAAAATTCTAGGTTGGAGATCTTGCAAAACTCAGAAAGAAGCTGTACACAGAACTCACACAAATATAGCCCAAGCCCAGAGGCTCTGAAGTCCCTAACATTCTGTCTTGAGATGCCAGAGAGAAACTTTTATATCTAACACTCTTAACCTCAAAGATCCAGGGAGGCCTAACCTCTAGAGATCAAAGTCAGCATAAGAACAAGTGACCCAGGTAGAAACTAAACAGAGCCAATTGCTTTACCCAAAAGTACAGCAGGGGACATAACTGGTAAAAAGCTAGCTGAAGAAATGAGGAAACCAAAGAAAATAATGATTAATATCAAACAATATTATGTACCTAGAGATTCCCCCAAAAGAAGTATAACAACAAGTAGAAAGAGGAAACTGAAGTTTCCATAGAAACTATATAAATACTATGGAGAAATGAAAAAAAAAAAAAAGACGTTAAAAATGAAATAAAAGCTATGGAGGAAAAATTTGGAAGATACTTGACTTAGAAGAGAATGGCAAATCTTACCTATTAATGGACTCCCTAAAAACTAGAATAGACTAAAGAGAAATCAACAACTTCATGAGACAGCAAGAAATAGGAGAACAAAATCAAAAGACTAAAAGAAAAAAATGTAAGATATCCAATATTTAAAAAACACTCACCTGGAAAACAGGTTTAGGGAGAAATCATTTAAAAATCATTTAACTCCCTGAAACCATGATATAAAAAAAAATGGGACATTGTATGTTAAGAAATCATAAATTATACTGCCAAGGTCTATTAGAAACAGGGGACAATGTAAAGATAGAAATAATCCACAGATCACCTCCTGAAAGGAATCTCAAAGAATCCCAAGATTTTCATACTAATAATCCAGAATTCCTCTATCAAAGAACAAGTACTATAAATATCAAGAAAAACAGAGAAATAATTCAAGATCATACAACACCTGACAGCTTCTTTAAAAATGAGAGGAGATCTTATAATACAATATCCCAAAGGCAAAAGATACAGGCTTTCAACCAAGTAAAACTTGAAAAACTGAATATTATCCTACTGGAGGAAAATAGATCACTAATGGAATATATAACTTTCAAGTATTTATGATGAAAAGATCAAACCTGAGTAAGAACTTTGAAACACACACATGAGAGTCCAGATAAACTTTGAAAGGTAAATTTATTTGAACAATTGAAAAGATCTATATGATGATGTGGTGCCAATATTCTAATAGAGAATAGAAACAAGTAATCCTGTAGAACTTTGATGTCCTCCAAGAACATTGGCGGAGTTAAGAAAAAGAGAGATTCTGGGGGGAAATTGGTTCTGATCTGAGGGTTTGAAAAGGGGAAAGAGAAGAGAAAGTAAAAAGAAGAAGATAGGGTAGAAATGAAGAAGGGAATAGAACTTGTTATTTTTCAAAATTAGTGTTTCTGTGATGAATATAAAAATTTGGAGAAAGGGGTTGGAGAAATGGACATCAAATAATTTTCAATGTTTTCTGAAACAGAAAAAAAGAAGGTTAAACAAAAAATAGTTTGGTATAGGAAAAAATGAACAAACTAGGGATTGGGAAGCATTAAGATGTAGTATAATATTAGGGAGTATTAGACAAAATCAAAACAAATTTACTGATCCTGAAGGAATTAGAGTGGAATTCCTGGAGGAATTAAAAGGGGGAATGAAAAAAAAAAGGAGGGGAAAAAAGAACTAGAATCTAAAAGAATGTCATAGATTGTTAAACAATTGGAAAATAACTGAATAGTGGTAAATGTAATGTATTATCATAGCTGTATTAAAGGTTGAAAAAGATGATTTTGGAGAATTTTGTGTAATATGAATTAATAAAGTCAAGTGAACAGAAAATCAGGGGGACAATTTAATTTTCTTAGCAACATTGCAAAGAAAAAAAAACTTTGAAAAAGTGGAGAACTTTGGCTGATACAATAACCAAATATGTCTCTAGAAGTTCTATGTTGAAGCATATTCCTCAATTCTCACAGAAAAGTGTTGGACCTAAATTTCAGAAATATATATTAATGAACATGGCTA
>JAJPUD010003797.1:109103-130203 GCA_023553655.1 Myrmecobius fasciatus
TTAGTAAGGAGATAATAAGGAACTGAACTACCTGGCCTAAGTAAAGTTGTCACCAACTAGATTGTCTTTGTTTCCAAAGAAAGGACAAAGGTGAATTCTACAAATGAGAAAGCAGTCACATAAATTCTGACTTGCAGTAAAATTTTAAAATTAATTATTAAGAAGATAGTTTAGGGGGCAGCTAGGTTGCACAGTGGTTAGAGCACCAACCCTGAAGTCAGGAGGACCTGAGTTCAAATGTGGTCTCAGACACTTAACACTTCCTAGCTGTGTGACCCTGGGCAAGTCACTTAACCCCAATTGCCTCAGCAAAAAGCAAAAAAGAAGAAGAAGAAGAAGAGGAAGATAGTTTACATGCCCTTAGGAAAACTTACTCTGTATTTATTTGGGATGGGGCAGCTAGGTGGCACAATAAATGGAGTGCCTGGGGCAGCTAGGTGGCGCAGTGGATAGAGCACCAGCCCTGAAGTCAGGAGGACCTGAGTTCAAATCTGGTCTCAGACACTTAACATTACCTAGCTGTGTGACCGTGGGCAAGTCACTTAACCCCAATTGCTTAGGAAAAAAAAAAAAAGCAAAAAAAAAATAAATAAATGGAGTGCCTGGTCTAAAGTTGGGAAAATTCCCCTTGGTGAGTTTGAATCTGGATTCACATGCTAATTGTGTGACCTTGAGTAAATCACTTCACTTTGCCTCAGTTTCCTTATCTGTAAAATGAGCTAAAGAAGGAAATGGCAAACCACTCCAGTAGCATTGCCAGGAAAACCCTCAATGGGGGCAGCTAGGTGGCGCAGTGGATAGGGCACCAGCCCTGAAGTCAGGAGGACCTGAGTTCAAATCTGGTCTCAGACACTTAACACTTCCTAGCTGTGTGACCCTGGGCAAGTCACTTAACCCCAATTGCCTCAGCAATAAATAAATAAACTTTTAAAATTTAAAAAAAAAACCCTCAATGGAGTTACAAAAATTAGATATGACTTAAAAATAATAACTCATAAAACTAAACAGCACATTGGAAAAGTTTGATTTAATGTGTATTATTTGAGATCTAGATGTGTATATAAGTGAATTTACCAAACATTTAAAGATTAAGTAATTCCAACATTTTGGAATAATAGGCAAAGAAAGTCCCACCAAACTCCTTATATGAATCAAATCTGATCTCTAAACCAGAAAGAGAAAAACAAAGAAAGAAAAGCATAGACCAATTACATTAAGGAATATAGATGTAAAAATTTTAAATAAAATATTAACCAAGGCTACAACAATGTCACAGATTATACATACTAACCAAGTAAAAAAAAACCATATAATTATATCAATAGATGTAGAAAAAGTTTTTGACAACATAAACACTTATTCCTATTCAAAATACTTGAAAATATAGATATAAATGGATTTTTCCTTGAAATGATAAAAAAAATCTATCTGAACTATTAACAAGAATTATTTGTAATAGGAATAAGCTAGAGCCCTTCCCAATAAGATCAAGAGTAAAACAAAGATTCCCATTATCACCAATATTATTCAATATGGTATTAGAAATACTAACAATAGAAATAAGAGAAAAAAAAGAAATTGAAGTAATCAAAATGGGCAATGAGATAATAAAACTACCTCTTTTTGCAGATGATATGATGATATATGCAGAAAATCCTAGAGGTTCAAATAAAATGTTCATTGAAACAATTAATATTTTGAACACATTACCTATCAGACTTATGGACAGAAGAAAAATTTATGAATAAACAAGAGATAGAGCATTGTAAAATATAAAAAAGATAATTTTAATTATATTAAGTTAAAATTGGTTTTGTTCAAATAAAACCAATGTAGTCAAGATTAGAAAAAAAGTGGAAAATTGGGGGAGGGGGAAGATTTATAAGCATTTTCCCAGGTAAAGGGCTCACATCTCAAATATATAAAGAACTTAGTCAGATTAATAATAATATGAGTCATTCCCCAATTGATAAATGGTCAAAGGATATGAGCAGGCAGTTTTTCAGTGGAGAAATCAAAATTATATATAGTCATATTGAAAAAATTATCTAAATCATTATTGATTAGAGAAATGCAAATTAAAACAACTTTCAGATATCATCTCATTAGAATGGCTAAAATGAAAGAAGGGAAAAATGAGAAATGTTGGAGGGGGTGTGGGAAAAAATGGAACAATTTGGAAAGTAATCTAGAATTATGTTTAGAGCAATAAAACATTAACTCCACAATACTATTATTATGTCTGCTTTTCAAAATGATCAAGAGAAAAGGAAAAGAATCTATATGTTCTAAAATATTTATAGCAACTTTCCTTGTGGAGGTATTAAATTGGAAATTGAGAGAATGACTATCAATTGGGGAATGGTTAAACAGGTTGTGGAATACTGTGTTGTAAGAAATATACAATATTGTTTGAAGAATAACTTTAAACAAGCAAATTATTCTGAGTACTATAAACGCTCAAATCAACTACAAAGAAACTGTGAAGAAAGATGCTATTCACGTATGAGAAAAAATGACAGATAGAAGCACAAATAGTTTGGTTTTATATATATTTATAAATTTGTTTCCAATTGCAGCCTTCTTCCAATTGCAGTAAAGGTTGAGGAAGGAAAGAGGTAATTTAAAATTTAAAACATAACAAAAAGAATTTAATTCCATTAAAAAAAGAAAATGGTAGTACTACATTGTACCATAAGGTAATAAATTTGAAAAATTAAAAAGTATGAGAAAAGTTATATGAAGTGGTGGTAAAAAATGAAGTAAGAAGCAAAAATAATATATACCTTGATTATGACAATAATAGCAACAAATCCATTTTATATTCACACCAAGAGGAAATCACAAAGGATTACCAAAACAATTAGAATATAGTTCAACTATGTTAAAGTCAGCATACATATCTTTTGAAATAGACCTAACAATCATAGCAGAAGTACATAGGTACATATAATTGATAATTCTTTGGTTTGTTTTCTCCATTTGCCTTATCTTGCCTTCTAGTTATTTTCTCTTCTAGTGCTATTGTTTAAATATTTGAAATCCTATACTTGACATTGAAAGTTAAATATTTGGGGCAATTAGGTAGAGCACCAGTCCTGAAGTCAGGAGGATCTGAGTTCAAATATGACCTCAGACACCTAACACTTCCTAGCTGTGTGACTCTGGGCAAATCACTTAATCCCAATTGCCTTAGCAAAAAAAAAAAAAAAAAAAAAGTTAATTTTTTTAAAAATTAATTGAACAGCTATTATTACATAACTCTAGCTACTCATAAGCAGGGTTTGTAAGAATACTCACTCAAGTAGATTGGACACTCAAGTAGATTGGTAGGATTATTATATATAAGAGATTGAGTAATGAGTAAAAAAAAATCATTATTTAAATGATATTTTTAGAGTAACAGTCTTAAAATTATGTGGTTTCAGCTGCATTCCTTAGTCTTATATTTCTACAATGAATAGAGACCTCTCCACTTTCATTAATGTCTTCTATTCAAATATCTATAACAAATATGTCATCATCAGAGGAAGTTTGATATCATTAAAAGAACACTGAACTTGACTCAGGAGTGCCTGGAACTGAATCATGTCTATTATTTACTGTCTCTGTGATGGTAAATGTCAATTAAGCTTTCTTCAGAAACATAGTCCTCCATCTTCAAAAAAGGGGCAAATACCTGTGGTACTTACTACAAAGAGTTGTTGCAAGGATTATATATATACATATATATATATATATATTATATTTTATATATAAATATATGAATATAAAATATTTGTATATAAATTATATTTACATAAATCTAATGCATGTATAAATTATGTATTTATATTATATTTTATATAAATCACATTTATATATCAATTATATAAATGTGTAATTTATGTTTAAATATATGTGTATTATATATATTTCTCCTCAGATTATAGCATCAAAGTAATCAGGCTTTGCAGCTGGTAGATTGGCATGATAAAAATGTAAATGTGGGCCAAATGTGTAAAAAACAAGGAGCTTGCTTTCTTACCTTTTATTATAGTTCAAATTAATGCAAAACCAGAGAGGATCTTGGGGATATCTGTATTTAACTGTAAGTGAAATAATTACCTGTGATCAAAGGCTTTAACTTCAACCCAAAAGACCTAATCTTAGTCTGGGGGCACTCTGACTTTTTTTTAATTTGGTATGATGGCTATGACCAAAAAATTGTCAACTTGTCCTTATCAAGAACACATTCTAGACATTATACTTTTGGGTTTTGTCCTTCAATTTTTAAAAAGACTAGTGAGGTGATGTCTTGACTCATGCATGAATTAAATTTAAGTGAATCAGAATTGCACAAAGTCATCAGCCTCAGACTGTCTTCCAGAGTCATCAAAGTCCAATGGCAAGACAAAAGAAAGGATGACTAGTGATGGCTGGGAATGCATGGATAACCTTGACAAGGGAAATCTTCACATGGCTGAGGTACACGTGCACCTAATTCGCTTACAATTTGTATCCTATTACTTACCCTAATTTGGTTTAACCTAATAGCTAAAGTAGTTCTACCAGGGTGTGGCCACTGGGTATACTACAGCTTCTTGGAGCCACGAATGAGAAATCAGGTGGACACCAAAAGTGGATGAACAGCTCTGAAAAAGGCTCAGTAAGATCTCATATCAGAAGTGGTGATCCTCCTTGAATACCAAACACCCCAGACATTATGCCATACAGTGTTGGAAATGACTTGGTTGAGCCTGAAGAAGTGACTTTCCCACAAGCGGAGAAGGGATGACCAATAAAGACTATATAGTACAAATCAGAAGCATACTCAGCTGAGATTATAGGACCTGAAGAGCAAAATGTCCAACATGGCACAAGACTCAATGAAGCAAAGCTCCTAGCAGAGACAACCTGTACAACAGTCATCAAGACTGATCCTGTAGAATCTCTAGAACAAGCCATCACCATGAGACCAGTAAGGAGTAGAAACAAAGATTGGAGCCATGTGCCCAACAGAGCAGACCATCCACTGAGTATATCAAGGTTGTCCTGCAGAATCAGAAGTGTGAATTGCCCCACACATGAGGTCTGTCATGATTGATCCCTTTGCAAACTAACTCTCCTGACTGAAAGCATCTATCCGTGGGGAACAGTGCCTCAAGTCTCTGGGGAGAAATTTGTTGATGCTGACTAACCTAACATGCTATTTCATTAAATGACTTCTCTTTGTACTAATTGCAACCTCTGGCTAACTAGAGAAAAAAAGTAAATACTTGGATGATTGTTCATGAGCTATTGTTTTGAATGAATGTGAACCCACAGAGTATCTTGTAATTACAGAGAACCTGTAGTAGCTTTTCTGGAGACCCCTATGATGAAACATGATAGTCTAAGTCAAAACTTCTTAAATTGACCCCCCAAATGGGGTCATTTAACTGAATGTGGGGGTTGTGAAAAATTTAGCAACAAGAAAAGGCATCAAATATTTTATTGAGATTTAATTCTTAATGTAAAAATAAACAAATACATCCTTCTCATCAGTATACAAATTTGCTTTTGTGATGGTAAAATCATGTATAACAAAGAATTGTTTCAAAATTAATTTCTTTATGATTTATTATCAGTAAATGTTCAATTTGTATACAAATGTAGATATACCCAGGATTGCATAAAAATATCTCAGGTGAAAAGGGGTCATAAGTGGAAAAAGTATGAGAAGCCCTGGTCTAACTGATAGATTTAAGTGTAAATTATTTTTATCACACCACAGTAAAATTCCTTTGGAGATTTCCATTTTTTTAAATTGGAAAATAAAGAGCTACAAGTCCTCCCTCTCTTTAATCATATATTCTTATATAAGGATTTTCTGAGTAGAATTTTACTGGATTAAGAGTGTATACAATACAGCAACAGTGCAATCTGTGAATAATTATTTTGAAAGATAATACAAGTAGATATCCCTACATCTCTGGGATGGTTTAATTTGGGAAAAAATAAATGCTTTTTTAGAGTGAATATATTCACTTGGGTAAACAGCAAATAGAAGAAACATAAAAACCAGTTCCCTTTGAATAGTTCTATAAACTTCTTGCCTTTGGAATCCAGAATTATGTAAGTGAAAAGAAGGATGTCAATAGAATTGAAATATTAGGAAGAAAAGATGAAAATCATAGAAATAATTCAATTTGTGAAAAAATAACAGGCAGAAAGGTTTTTTTGGTTTTTTTGTTTTTTTTTTTTTAATCCTGGTCATTTTGAATAGTGCCAGAATATGCCTAGGAGAAGAAAAGACTAGGAGAAGGAGATGATAGTAATTAGAATTATTCCCTTGAGGTTAAAACATTGTTTCATAAGGGCTAACCTTATGCTGTCTTTTCTATTGTCAATAATTTTACATTAAAAATGGAAAGACTTCAAAACCAAAGCCTATTCTGATGTCTCATTATGACTTGGAATCAGTGTTGGGTACTCAAAGGATATTCTGAATTAGTAAAATTCTGGTAACTTCTGCAAATATAAAGAAAGGTATGTGTACATATGTATGTATATGCATATATATGCACATATATATATGTTCTAATTATGTAAAATTATTTGAAATGTAAAACTGTCTTCTGCCATGATGGCTACATGCATATACATGTACATGCATATATACAAACATACATTCTCCTCTCTATCACCTTATCATTTTGCATGGCATCTCTATTCCAATTGCTGATTACTCCAATATCAACTCTTCTCTCTCACTTAAGCTCTAATTTTACATGATCAACTACTCATATAGTCCATGAATACTCTACTCAAAATGTCCAAAACTGAACTAATTATCTTTTCAAACCCATTTGCCTTTTCAGTTTTTTTGGTCATCATAAATCTTCCAGTAACCCAAGGTTGATAACTCAATGTCATCCTCACCTTCTTATGCCACATATCCAATCTGTTGGCAAATCTCGTCATTTGTACTTTATTATCTCTTCTCATGTAGCCACTAATGATAATTTAGTTTTTCAATCAGATGATTACAATAGTCTCCTAATTAATTTCTTCACCCTCCCTCATCCTTCCTTCATATACATGCCAAAGTGATTTTCTTGACATACAAATCTGATGATATAATTCTTCTACTCAATAAACTCAAGTAGCTCCCTGTTGCTTCCAGGATCAAATACTTACTCACTTCGTTGACATTTAAAGCCATTTACAATTTATTTTTTAAGCTTCATTGTACATTACTCCTCTTCATGTATATTATGGTCCAGACAAATTGGCCACCTTGTACATTCTCATATATAGCACTCTTTCGTTTGCTTCTTGACTTTTCACTCTTTCCCTTAAATTGGGTGTAAATCCCCTTCTCAGTTCCATCTCTTGGAATTCTTCCTTTCCTTCAAAGTTCAGCTCCAGTACAAAATTCACATGCAGTTTTCCTAATTTCCCCCAACTACAAATGCCTTTTCCCCCAAATCACCTTAGATTTATTTTGTATCTGATTTGTATATACCATGTTGTCTTCTCTAGCTAGACTGTAAGCTGCTACTTTGAAAGGAGCTATTTTGACTTTGGTCTTTATATCCTCGACATATATTCCCTCAGCAAAATGCATAGCATAGAATAGGCACTTAACAAATTATTATCTATTGATTGGTGGGTAGAAAGAATACATTTCTTGTCTGAAGATAGTTTTCACTCGATATTTAAAAGCTCATCATGAGAAGATTAGTGACCAGGTAATGAATTTGAACATTATAATTCATCAGTTTTCTTAGTGCTATCCCTTATACTAAAAGACAGAATGGCATATGCTCTCAACTAGTACTTTTTAACTGCCTACAAAATGTCAGGCACTGTAGATACAAAAATAAAAGTGCAAAAAAAGCTCCTTCCTTCAAGGAGTTTATACTCTATCATCAGAGGGAGTAAAGAGGTATCTTCAGAATCAAGAAAACTTGGGTTTAAATCACATCTTTGATACTATTGATAGCATGACCATAAACAAGTCATTTATCTTTCTAGATCCATGGCAACTCTCCAAGGCTTTAATTTGTAGAAAAGCTGCAGATTTAGAAGAGGTTTTTCATCTAGAGTTATTTACATTTGTCCTGAAAATATGGGTCTTAGTACTGAAGAGCATCTTGGGATTATTAAAAAGCAATTGTATAAATGTCTTTAATGTCATCCTTTTTCTAAATTTCCTCAATATTATTTTCTTTTTGTTTAATTCCGGACCAAATAATTGGAAAAGAAGGTTAACAAATCATGTCTCAAGAACTAGATAAGCAGTCATAGTGAACCCCTGGTACTCATTAATTTAAAAATAACTAGAGGAAGATCTCTATTGAGTGATTTTGCTATGAAGGATCTTTGGAACATCCTGGACAAGTGCCTCATGGGTGAGCAGGCATAAATAGGTTATCTGTACTGGTAGAGATCATAGCTCCACTAGTATATTGAAGTTTTGAATTATGGCATCATTAAGGGTCATGATGATCTCCTTCCACAAAAATCACAGAACTTTCAAAGTACCCTATCCAAAGAAAGGTAAACAATAAATAAATAAATGAAAATGTGACTGGGACAAGCCAAGCTTCAACCACAAAGAAGTCTTCACAACTTATTGGGAAATAAATTATTCTTCTTAAGGATTGGTTCATTGGGAAACTGTTTCTTGGATGTGAGCATAATCTGTTTCACTGCTCAAATGCCATCACTCCTGCTCTGCCTTTCTGGCTCACCGTGGCCTTTTAGGTCCTGCAGCATAATTTGTCATCAGTTGTTTTGAAACTGTGACCAAGGATCACAAAGGAGATATTGCAAGCTAGCAAGCTGATGGCATGCAAGAGCTGGGATACATGATGTCACTAACAAAGAATGTTGTCTAGAGAAGGAAAATTAAGTTTGACAGACTTGTCTTCTCACTACCAACATCTCCCTTTTGTGGTGTGTATGTCCTGACAGACTCATTCTGACTCTCTAACTTTGGAACTGCTATCATGACCTCTGTTCGTAACTTATATTTTGGAGTTGATATTCTGCCAGTAGATCTTGTCCTGGAATAACCTCTGATTTATTTTTTCTAATCATTATTTGAACCAAACCATCTTTCTGCCCATCCCCATCTGCCCATCCATCCACACACAGGATTCTTTCCTTGGGCCCCAACAACTATTGTTATACATTGGCAGGCATTGGCTCCATCCTTTCTAAAAACCACATATTTTCCTGGTACAATGGACAATGAGAGGAATTGGGAGAGGAAGAATATGGGTTACGCCACAGCTTCCAGGAGTGCAGCTGCAAAGACAGCAAATACCCACATAATTGGATCCTCACTTTATTATACATTTTTACTCTGAAAAGGGTTAGATATAGGTGGTAAAAGCAGAATCGTTGGACAAATATCTAGGTCTGTCTTTGCCCAGAAGTTTTCATTAGTCATTGAAATCATCAATCTCACTCCTGTTTACTAAAAAGCAGTACCACAATGAATTAGCAGAAGAATTCATTTATTAATTTCTCTCTCCTGCAATTTTTAAAAATTTCCAAAAAGTGTTGCTCAGAAAAAATACCTACAGTGAAGCTTCCCCTGAGAGACAACAGACAGACAAGGGGGACCCAGATCATAAGTGATTAAATGGTTGTGTTTATTTATATGAAGAAGTGCCTTTCATCCTCACATTTCAGATTTAAAGCTTTGATATTTCTTGAAAGATCAAGTAGAGATAAGGAAAGTATCTTCATCTCTTTACAGATTTGGAGATATCATGGAAGGGAAAGGTGCAGTTGTACAGTTTCAGGCCAGAAATTGGAGGAAACCAGAAACAGAGAGAAGAGATAAAAGCAGCTTGCCATGGAGATGAAAAAATGAGTAATGATCAGTTTTCCCCTCTTACCAACCCAATAGCTATTCAGCAGAAACACAAAAGACCATTCTAAATAACTACAAACTGCATTAACTATTTGGGAATCAAGCTATCAAAATATATTCAAGACATGTGAACACAATTATAAAACACTTTTTATGAAACAAAGACTATTTTCTACTTATTTCTGGACTCTGCTAATATAATAAAAATGACAATACTACTTAAATTAATTTATAAATTTAGTATTATAACTTTTGGTAGTTGAGACTACCAAGGGGTTATATTATGGTGCAAGACAAAATAATCTAATTCATGTTGAGGAACAATCTAGAATCTCAAGGGAAATTGGGGGGAGGAAAGGAGCAAGGGAGAAATAGCACTTCCAATATGAAACAGCAATCATTAAAACATTTGGTATTGATTAAAAATAGAAAAGTAGATCAGTGGAAAAGGCTAAATAGGAAAGAATCAGAAACAATCAAACTCAATAGCCCAAGATTTTAAAAAACTTAAAAACATACAGTTTATGGATGGACTCCCTATTTGATAAAAACTGGTAGGAAAAAAATGGAAAGCAAATTGGAAAAAAAATTACAGGCATCTTTCACCATATCCTACAATAAGTTCCACGTATGTATTATGACTTGAGAGGATCGCTGTGGGTACTATGTGAGTTGGACTCTTAAGAATTACTGAAATTCCTGAGTTCAACTTGAATATAAGATGCCTATTATAAAACAAACAAACAAACATATAGGAGTATCATTTATATCTTCAAGCATCTTTGGTTTTATTTATGTGAGAAACTCTTTCCAGTAACTTAGTAGATTGTCTCTGCATCTTAGCAGACTTTCTTAGTAGTTGTGACTAAAAAAAATTTAATGACTGTCCCTGTCACCTTTCTGAATTTAGATAGGCTGGTCCTCATAGAATAGATAGAAAGTCCATTATGAAGCTTAGACCCAAGGGCTTTCCAGTCTGGCACAATCTGTTTCCATTGATATGGCTTTTAAGAACTCACTATGGTATCACAACATAGCATTGGAATAGAGTGTTTCATATACGAGGAGAATCACATAGTCTGGGTTATCTGGGGTATAAATTGACAGGAAGAGTTGCCTCCTTCTCCATGAAACAGCAGCTTAATTTTTCTACCTAGAAGAAACTTTGATATCAATCTGGGATTGTAGACAAAAGGGTCTTTGAGGGAGTGTTTATCTCAAGGCAATTTATGTCTTTCCCAAAGAGATAGATAACAAAATTCATATCCTTTCCTTTTTGCTACAAAAGGTCCTGATAGTCTTTGAAGGTCAGAAGTTACTCAAGAGATAAGTATAATCGTTATCTAATTTATTTTGTATGGATACAGGATTCTTATTATTATTTTCACAACCACTAACCCACTTCTGCTACAGAATCCACAAAACATGCAAAATATGACTGCCATTCAAACAAATCTGGTCCCCAAAAGTGACTCTAGTTTCATGTGGATAAGCTTCATGTACATGAAGTACATAAAGTGGGAAGTTTTTAACCACTTGACAGAAGCTCCTTTCTCAGTTACTAGGACACACATGCTCACACACATACATAATACCTTGGTTAAACTGTCATGTTGGCTGGCTAATGAGATATCCACAGGGAAAAAATAATGTCTATGAATAAATGCTTAATTGATAGGCACTGTTAAAAGTTTGGCCCAAAGAATGATGTCTGATCACAGTAGACATACCAGTTTGACAAAGTACAGTACATTTACTTGTGGGAAAACAGTTGTAAGACTTTAAGGGGGATTAGAAACAGTCCCAAAGAAGCTGGAGAGAGAAGGCATTTCTCCTGATTCCCACTACAGAATTCAGAACACCTGTTAACTCAAAATATGAAATACTAAAGCAGTGTTCCCTGATGTTCAAATTATGAAAATTACTCCACAGTGGAAAACAGATTTAGACATAGAAGGAATTGTGGTCATGACCAACAAGGTCATTTAAATCTGGCTCCAATCCAACTTTGCTGTCTTATTGAATATCATTCTTCTTTTCTGCTTTATGGGGTAGCCTACTTGACCTCCTTTCTGCTCCTCATCATGACCCTCTACTTCCTGTCTAAATGCCTTTACAGAAGCTGTACTCCATGGCCAAAATGAATTCTCTCCTCACCTCTGCCTTTGAAAGTTCTTTCAAAGCTGAACTCAATGTCACCTTCTTAACAAAAGGCCTCTACTGATTTCTACCCTCTAGCTACTAGAATCTTCCTCTTCAAAAATTGCCTTGTTTTATATATTTTATAGAGAGAGCATAGTGGATAGAGAAGTGACCTCAAAGTCAAGAAGATCTGAGTTGAAGGCCAACCTTCATTTGGCTTCATGAACCTTTTTGTTGTTGTTCACTCATTTAAGTCATGTTCAACTCTTCATAATCCCTATTTGAGGTTTTCTTGGCAAAGATACTGAAGTGATTTGCTATTTCCTTCTCCAGCTCATTTTTACTGACAAGGAAACTGAGGCAAACAGGATTAAGTAACATTTGCCCAAGACCATGCAGTTTTATCTTGGCCTTTGTATCACTACTGCCTAACCCAGGGCCTGCTATGGAGAAGGTGTTTAATAAATGCAGATGAGGAAATGAATGTTGAAAGACATTAAATTATTTATTCAAGGTCATATAAGAAGCAAGTGGGAGAGCCCAGATTTAGACTCAAGTCCTCTGTGTGCCAGAGCTGACATACTTTCCATGGTACCATACTGTGAAATCCGATTGCCTACACTGTCAATTAGAAACAGAAGATGAATACTGGTTGCCATCTCTGGCTGCTAGCTGGAAAGCAGACAAAGCCACATTAAAGAGCAGCTTCAGAGACTTAAAGTTGGGAAGTTTGTAACAACAGAAAGTGATGGAAATAAATAGTTCCTGAGCAGGGGCAGTCTTGGATGAGGCAAAAAGTCATTTGAATTTATTTCTTTGTTTGAATGAAAAAAAAAATCATCTTTTTTTCCCCTGCCTTCAGAAAATGCTGCTAACATCTAACAGACCCTGCTAAATTAGAGTTAAATTGGCTCCATCTCTAGTTGTCAATGCTTGCTGTTTGGAGCATTAGGAAGACATCTGGTCACTCTGGGGAACAGGATAGAGAGGGCTGTGCTGGGTGGTCAGTTTTCTCAGTAGAACACTGCTTTGAGTTGGAATCACAGGATATAAATTCAAATTGAGTCCCTGCCATTTACTCTATGTTATGACTTTAGATAAGTCATTTCCCATTTCTGGGCCTCCTTGGTTTTCCCCATTTGTAAAATGAAGGTGTGAGGCTAGACAGTCCATAAGGCCCTTTCTACCTATGAAATATTGAGACAAGTTAAAGAAGGGATAAGAACAGGACCTGTAATTTTATTGGTATTGAAGTATTTGTACTGGCCAGGTGAGGAAGTTCCCTTCTCCCAAAATAGATCAGCATCTTCTGAAAAAAAAAAATGAAATTATATGAAAAAAGAAATTGTTTGTAAAGGACTTAGCATAATGCCTAGCACAAAGGATGCACTTAATCACTGCTTATTCCCTTTCCTTTTTTCTCTTCTATATACCTCATAATCTATAGAGTTACAAGAACAGACATTGAGAGATTAAGAGATTTGTCTACAAGTTTCTGTCAGAAGCAGGATTTGAAGCCAGATTCTCCTGACAAGGAGACAGGCAAGACCCCTATTTTCCTTGCATGAAAGGCCTAAACTTTGAAAGTGAAGAGACCAAGGAAAGAGCAGAGCACTGCTATCGAAAGCAAAAGGGAGCCAGAACAAGGAAGTTAAAGGCGAATGGGTGGGGGAGAATGCTGATTTTTTTTCTTTCTGGCAAGACTACTGCAGCCATCTGGATGGAGGGGATGTTATTCAAACCTCTGGATCATGGGATTTTGTTTTGTTTTTTATTTGTTTTTTCACTTTGCAGATGACTAGTTTTAACACAAATCCTTATAATAAACAGCAATTTTTTTTAGTTTACATTAGTTCAGACAACCCATCTTTCTCCATGTATTTGTGATATAATTACTAAATAACTAAGAATTCATTTTTTTTTTTTGCTTTTTTTTTTTGCTAAGGCAGTTGGGGTTAAGTGACTTGCCCAGGGTCACACAGCTAGGAAGTGTCTGAGACCAGATTTGAACTCAGGTCCTCCTGACTTCAGGGCTGGTGCTCTATCCACAGAATTCATTTTTAAGGTGTCAATTTTTCAAACTCATAATCAATTGAAGTTGGTGACCGATTTAGTTAACATAAAAAGATCTGGCTTTTGACCTCATCATTTAATCCATCTGCTGATTCTAAAGTTGCTATTTCTTGATTGCCAAATCTAATGGTCTTTTTTCAATCTTTACCTTCTTGACTTCTGCAGCCTTTGACATTGTCAGTCACCTTCTCCTTGATATTATCTTCTCTCTAGGTTTTTAAGACATCACTGTGCCCTGGTTCTCCTACCTATTTGACTACTATTTCTTAGTTTCTTTTGGTGGATCTTCATGCAGGTCATGTCCACTAGATTTCATTAATGTTTTCATCAGTTCTTATGGGTACAATTATCATCTCGATGTTGAATCTCAAATCTTATGTACCCCAATAATTCAGTTGACCTCCAGTCTCCCATATCCACCTGCCTATTACTATATAGACACACATACATATATACATGTATTATTCTATCTTGAATTGGATGTCCTATAGACATCTTAAACTCAATATATCCAAAAGCAAACTCATGATTTTTCTTCCAAAACCATTGCCTCTTCTGAACTTTCCTATTTCCATACAAAAGACATTACCCTCCTTTCAGTTTTGCAGTCTAGATGTTATATACCAGGGTTTCTTAAACGTTTCTCATTTGCAATCTCTTTTCACCTGTGAAATTATTATGTGACCCCAGGTATATAAGTATATAAATAGGCATACAAATCAAACATTTACTAAAAAATAAACCTTAATTTCATGACCCCCCATTTAATTATGTGACTCACAGTTTTAAAAGCTTTGTTATATATGACTGCTTACTCATTCTGTATTTTCTGATCTTTTACCAATGTTGCTTTTACCTCCATAACATTTCTTGCATACATACCCATCTGTCATAATCCCAGCATAGGCTTCTAATCACTTCCCACTCCAGTCCATCCTCCACTTAGATATCAAAATGTTATTCCTAAAGATCGTATCACCTCCCTACAGTGACTCCCTATCACCTTCAGGACCAAACATAAAACCCTTTATCTTACATTCAAAGTTCTTTATAAACCTTTCCAGTCTCCTGACACCTTATCCACCACCTTACATATTCTAAAAAGCAATGATACTGGTCTTCCTATTCCTCAAACATGGCATTCCAGCTCCCAATTCTGAACATTTTCATTGACTGACCTCCATGCCTGGAATGCTCTCCCTTTATCTTTACCTTCTGATTTCTTTCAAGTCTCAAATAAAAATCCCATTTTCCACATTTCTTCTTTCTTCTTTCCCAATCCTCCTTAGTGTCTTCCGTATTGATTATCTGCAAATCTTTATATTTTTATGCTTAGTTGTTTGCAGTCTCCTCTATTAAACTTGAAATTCCTTGAGAAAAAGAACTGTCTTTGACCTTTATTTGCAGAACTTAGCACAGTGCCTATCACATAGTAGGTGCTTAATATTTACTGACTGACTGGTTAGGAGGTGTCATTGTCATTGTGGTTATCATCATCTCTTTCTCCTTTTCCTCTCTTTCCTCCTCTTTCTCCCTCTCCCTCCTTCTTCCCCCCATCTCTGTCTTTCTGTCTCTCTCTCCTCCCCCCTCTCATTTGAGGATGAAGAGAAAGATCATGTTGATGATCATGGATAATATTGAGAAGAAAACAGCTCAACTTTTATTGTGGTTTTCTTTCTTCCAAGGAGAATAGAAAAAGAAGAAAAAAATGATTAACAGGAAATTGAAATTCAACATAAGTGAGGAAATGAGAATATCTAGCAGCCCTTAATTAGTCAAATTTGGGAAAGAGTCCTGAAAATCTGTTCAGAGACACTAAAGACCTGCCAATTGTGACCAGTGAGTCACTGAATTAATACCTTTGAAAGGCTGCAAAGAGTTGGAGAGATGTCATAGAACTGAAAAAAGATAAACATTAAAATTAAAATTTTTCAAACATGAAAAAATTAAGCCCTGGCAAAATTCTTGAACATACTCTTAAAAAAAAAAAATGGATGATCTAGAAGTATTTAGAAAGGAAATGAATGATCACTAAGAGTTTGCATAAAAAAAAAGAAGGGATAAAAAAGGAGTAAATAAAGATTCATAAAGAACAAGACATGCAAATGGTATTCCTTTTTGACTGGTTAGAAAGGCATCATGGCATAGGGGACAAAGGGAGATGGCCTGGGAATTAGGAAGCCCAACATTCAAGCCCTGTCTCTGACATATCTCTTCTACCCAAACCCTCTCCCTCTTCCAAACTTCACTGTTTCTGTTCAAGGCAACAGCATCCTTCCAGTCCCTTCAGATTCAGAACCTTCCATTATCCTCAATCCTTTACTCTCCCTTAACCAACATATCAAGTCACTCATCAGATCTTACCATTTCTAAATCTACACCAACTATTCTCCTGTTTGATTCTTCTCTATTCACATAGTTACCACTGTTAGGTTTTCCTCAGTTCTTGCCTGGAAAGTCTCCTGATTTGTCTCCTTGCTTCAAGTCTCTCAGTATTACAGGCCATCCTCTAAATTGTTACCAAAATGACTTTCCTTAAGTCAAGATGTGATTTTTAATTAATTCCATTGGCTTCCTATTATCCTTAGGATAAAATTTTAACTTCTCTTAGCTTTCTTTTATATCCTGGTCTTCAACCTACCTTTTTACCTTTACTAAGTATCATTTCCCCTTTCATACTCTGCTTTTTGGTCAAACCAGTATTCCATGTAACTCTCTCCTGCCCCCACCTCAGAGCGACTCCAGATAACAGTATTTTTAAGAGAGGAAAAAAAGAATGAAAAGGCAATTCCACTGGACTAGTCATGGAAAAACCCATTCACATTCAGAGAGAACTATGGAGGCTCTATGTGGATCAAAGCATAATATTTTCACCTTTTGTTAGTTATTGTTTGTTTTTCTTTTCTTTCTCATGTCTGTTTTCTCTTGATCTGATTTTTCTTGTGCAGCATGATGAACATAGAAATATGTTTAGAAGAATTGTGCATGTTTAACCTGTATTGGATTGTTTGCTATTTAGGGGAGGGCAGGGGGGGAGAGGGGCAGAAAATTTTGAACCATGAGGTTTTGCAAGGGTGAATGTTGAAAACTACTTTTGCATGTATTGGGGAAAATAAAATACTAGTTTAAAAAGATTGAAAGTCCCAAAACACATTATATATGTAAGGCCTGGATCTAGACAAAGAAGTAGATTGGGGATATCTTCTCACATCTCTTCATTGAAGTCTTACTTGATCTTTATAATTTTGTTACACTTACTTTTAATTTTTTTTAATCATTCTTTCCATTTATGTTGGTGTAGTTACTATGTATATTGTTTTCTTGGCTCTGCTTTACTTCACTATCAGTTCATGTAAGTCTTTCCATGTTTGTCCATATTCGTCACACACATTATTTCTTACAGCACAGGTATATTCCAATACATTCATGTACCACAATTTGTTTAGCCATTCCCCAGTTGATAGATGTCCACTTTGTTTCCGTGTCTTAGTTATAACAAAAAGTATTGCTATAAATATTATAGAACTTTTTTTTATCATTAATAGTTTCTTCAGCCATTCTCCTGTACCCTGAGACCACAGAGATTATTTTCCCCTCATTGCTAGCTCTTGATTTGACCCTGACACTTTACTCCTTCCTCTCTATCCCACAATCTTCTCCCTTCTTTTCATGTACCTTTTATGTTCTAATGTAGTCCTACAAAAGAATATATCGTACAAAAGAAGTCAAAGTATCACCAGATTCTGTTCAAATTGCTCCTATGTTCTTTACTGTTACTTGTACAAGTTACTGGACATTTTGTTGCCACTCAATTCTTGTCGCTCTCTGCATTTATGTAGCTTTCTTGTAATTTTATTTTTGTTGTGTTTAAGAGGCAAATTACCTTTTAAATTCTGGTTTTCTTTCAAAAAATATTTCAAACTCTTCTTTATTATTTAACATTTGTTTTTTGTTCTGTATGATTAATCATAGATTTACATGATAGATCATCCTGGTCTGTATCATAAACTCCAAAGACCCTCAGAACACAATATTCCATTCCCTTCTTTTTTTTAGTGGGCAAAAAAAAAAGTCATAAATTATTCTAATGTCCTTTCTTTTGCACTTGAAGGTCTTTCTCCTGATGCTTGCAGAACTTTTTGTATCTGAATTGAATTGTTAAATTTAACCACAATGTGTCTTGGAGTTTGCAACTTTGGGGTTTTTTTCTGGAAGCAATCTGTGAATTCTTTCAACTGAAATTTCATTTTCTATGTTCAGAACTTGTGGGCAGTTCACTTCTACTATTTCTTTCATGTTGGTGTTAAGGTTTTTTGTCCTGGTGTTTTATTCTGGGAGACCTGTGATCCTTAGGTTGTCTCTATGCATACTGTCTCTGAAATCTGAATGCTTTGCTTGCATAATAAGCATATTTTCTTTTAACATTATTGATTTTTGTTTCTTTTCTTCTATGTTATTTACATTTTTTATTTATTTATTTACATTTTTTATTTATTTATTTTATTACATATTTTATTTATTTATTATATTATTTATTTACATATTTACATTCTGTGTATTTACATTTCCAATTTATTGTTTTCTCTTTTGTGTCTTTGGCTTTCCATGGCATATTCAAGTTATTCTATGCTACTCATGATTTTGGCTGTGAAAAACATAAATTCTGCTCTCATAATTCTCATTTCCTTGCCTGAACTCACTAAATATGGAAGTTTAATAGATCATAGTGGTGTCATCTTTCTGTTGTTGTGACCCAGAAGTCACAGCAAGAGATTTTAAACATTCCACTTCAATAGCAGAAATTATCATATACCACAGCAGAGGAAGATAAGAAAAAGAGTTCATCAGTGGTCTACCAGTTTGAGTTTATGTCCTAAGGAATCTCTGAATATCTGCCATTTTCCCACATTCTATAGATAATGGGATTGGAGATATGAGGCAGGAGGACTTATGGTGAAATTTAAACTAAGTTTTGAAGGAAGCATAGGAGAGGAAGAAACAAGAAGGGCTTTTTAAAGCAATTAAGCAATGAGGGGAAGAAAAATATAGAATGATAGCTAGAAGGGATGAGAGTAGCAAGGAGTTTTTTTAAGATAAGAAAGAAATATGCTATTTATAAATAGCAGAGAAGGAGCTAATAGAAAAGGAAAGATTGAAAAGGGGAAAGTGAGACATGCTGGGAAATTGGAAGGGGATGGAATCCAGGATGCATGAAGAAGGGGTTGAACTCTTCAATGAACAGGGCCAATCTTTCACTAGAGACTAAAGTGAAGGACTTCCAGGGGTGGAGCCAAGATGGCAGAGAGCAGACATGACTCTTTGTAACCTTCTCTAACCTTCCCTCAAACAAACAGCAGATTAAGCCTCTAAACTGGTTTTGAAGTCAAAGAATCCACAAATATTTGGAGTACAACATATTTCTAGAAGAAGATACCCTGGAAGAACTTCAGAAGAGGTCTGTTTCAATTGGGCAGGGGAAGGGGGGAGAGGGTGGGTCTGCCAAACCCAGACTGCAACACAGGGAGACCAGAGCAGGGAGCTCTGCAACACAGGGAGCAGAGAGTCAGAGCATTGTGGCTTCCATGCATCTGGAAGTCTTCTAGGGGCCTCTTGGGCCAATCTGTTCTGATTGTAAGCAAGTGGTTTGGCAGAGCTGCCTTTTGTGGGAGGTAGATTGTGAACCACCAAACCCCTGAAGAGCTCCAGACCTAGCTGCCAATACCCAGTATCAGAAAACAATCAATCAATCAGCAGAACTGCCCAGCACCTGAAATAAATTAATCAGCAGAACTGCCCTAGGGTAAATTAAAGCACCTGTCCCTCCTTTGCCTTGAACAGACCTTTAAGGCTTGAATAAGCCTTAAAAAAATGAATAAGAAACCAAAAAGAACTCTCACCATAGACATCTTTTATAGAGAGAAAGAAGAGCAGACCTCAAATCCTGAGGTTCTTGAAAGTAAAGCAACTCCAGAAAAAAAGAGAGACATAAGCTGGACTCCATGTCACAAGGCTTTCTTCTAAGATTGCATAAAAGATCTTAAAAGAGAGTTAGAAGAAATATGGGGAAATGAAATGAGATCATTGCAAAAAAAGAATTGGAAAAAAATTGGAAAAGAATGCAATGTACAAAAAAAATTTAATTGGCCAATTGCAAAAGGAGCTAAAAACAATAACTGAAGAAAATAATACACTAAAAATTAGAATTGAACAAATGGAAGTGAATGACTCGATAAGATCTCAAAAATCAGTCAAACAAAAATGAACAAATGAAAAAATAGAAGAAAATATGAAATATCTCCGAGAGAAAAACAACTGATCTGGAAAATAGATCTAGGAGAGACAATCTAAGGATTATAGGATTTCCTAAAAGCCATGATGAAAAAAAGAACCTAGACATCATCTTATCATAAAAGATATGATCATAGATATCAAAAGATAAAATCATAAAAGAAAATTACCCTGATATTTTAAAATCAGAAAGTAAAATAGCCATCAAAAGAATCCACTGATCACCTCCTGAAAGAAACCCTAAAATTAAATCCCCAAGGAATATCACTAAATTTCAGAACTATCATACCAAGGAAAAGATATTGCAAGCAGCCAGAAAGAAACAATTTAAATACCAAGGAGCCACAATTAGGATCACCCAGGAACTAGCAGCTTCCACCTTAAAGGATTGAAGGGCCTGGAATCTGATATTCCAGAAAGCAAAGGAACTGAGATTACAACCAAGAATAAGCTATCCAGCTGAAATGAGCATTATTTTTCAGGAAAGAAGATAGACATTCAATGATATAGGTGGATTTCACCTGTTTCTATTGAAAAGACCAGAACTGAATAAAAAATTTGATCTCCAAACACAGAACTCAAGAGAAACATAAAAAGATAAAAAGGAAAAAACTCTTGAAAACTATATTTCTGTTAGGGGTATACTTAAAGAATATGAGTATAATTTGATTTTATTATGATATGAAAAAGAAATTAGAGGTAGAAAAGGGATCATCCTGTAAGAAAAGGAAAAAGGAGGTAAAA
>JAJPUD010003797.1:135203-145662 GCA_023553655.1 Myrmecobius fasciatus
ATACATCACTAACAAAATCCAACAGCAAGAGATAGAAAGAGAAATTCCATTTAAAATAACTGTCAATAGGGGCAGCGAGGTGGCACAGTGGATAAAGCACCAGCCCTGAAATCAGGAAGACCTGAGTTCAAATCTGGTCTCAGACACTTAACATTCCCTAGCTGTGTGACCCTGGGCAAGTAACTTAACCTCAATTGCCTCAGCAAAAAGCAATAAATAAATAAATAATAACTGTCAATAGTATAAAATATTTGGGAATCTATCTGCCAAAGGAAAGTCAGGAGCTATATGAGCAAAACTACAAAACACTTTCCACACAAATAAAGTCAGGTCTAAACAATTGGAAAAATATCAAGTGCTCTTGGACAGGTCAAGCAAATATAATAAAGGTGACAATAATACCCACACTAATCTATTTATTTAGTGCTATACCAATCAAACTCCCAAGGAATTATTTTACTGACCTACAAAAAATAACAAAATTGATCTGGAAGAACAAAAGTCAAGAATTTCAAGGGAATTAATAAAAAAAATAAAATAAAATAAAAAAAGCAAATGAAAGTGGTCTAGCTGTACCAGATCTAAAACTATATTATAAAGCAGTAGTCATCAAAACCATTTGGTACTGGCTAAGAAACAGAATAGTTGATCAGTGGAATAGCTTAGGTTCATAGGACAAAATAGTCAATGACTATAATAATCTAGTGTTTGACAAACCCAAAGACCCCAGCTTTTGGGATAAGAACTTACTATTTGACAAAAACTGCTGGGAAATTTGGAAACTAATATGGAAGAAACTAGGCATTGACCCACACCTAATACCATATACCCAAGATAAGGTCGAAATGGATTCATGATCTAGACCTAAAGAATGATATTATAAACAAATTAGAAGAACATAGGATAGTTTACCTCTCAGATCTGTGGAGGAAGAAGGCAGTTGTGACTAAAGAAGAACTAGAGATCATTATTAATAAAAAAAAATAGATAATTTAATTGTATCAAGTTAAAAAGTTGTTGTACAAACAAAACTAATGCAGACAAGATTAGAAGGGGAGCAATGTATTGGGAAAACATTTTTACATTCAAAGGTTCTGATAAAGTCCTCATTTCTAAAATATATAGAGAATTAATTCAAATTTATAAGAATGCAAGCCATCCTCCAACTGATACATGGTCAAAGGATATTAGCAGATAATTTTCAGATGAAGAAATTAACTATTTCTACTCATATGAAAAAGTGCTCCAAATCATTATTTATCAGAGAAATGCAAATTAAGACAACTATGAGATACCACTACACACCTCTCAGATTGACTAAGATGACAGGAAAAGATAATGACAAATATTTAGAGGAGAAGGGGGAAGATGTGGGAAAACTGGGACACTAATACATTGTTCATAGAATTGTGAATGGATCCAGCCATTCTGGAGAGCAATTTGGAACTATACTCAAAAAATTATCAAATTGTCCATACCCTTTGATCCAACAGTGTTTCTACTGGGCCCATATCCAAAGAGATCTTAAAGGAGGGAAAGGAACCCACATGTGCAAAAATGTTTGTGGCAGCCCTTTTTGTATGGGCAAGAAACTGGAAACTGAATGGATGTCCATAAATTGGAGAATGGCTGAATAAATTATGGTATATGAATGTTATGGAATATTGTTCTGTAAGAAACGACCAACAAGATTTCAGGGAGGCCTGGAGAGACCTACATGAACTGATGCTAAGTGAAATGAGCAGAACCAGAAGATCATTATACATGGCAACAACAAGACCATACAATGATCAATTCTGATGAACATAGTTCTCTTCAACAATGAGGTGATTCAAACCAGTTCCTATTCTTCAGCGATGAAGAAAGCCATATACATCCAGAGAGAGACCTATGGAAACTGATTGTGGACCACAACATAGCATTTTCACTCTTTCTGTTGATGTTTGCTCACATTTTGTTTTCCTTCTTAGGGTTTTGTTTTGTTTTGTTTTTCTCTTTCTAGATCCGATTTTTCTTGTGCTGCAAGATAACTGTATAGGTATGCATACATATATTGGATTTATCATATATTTCAACATATTTAACATGTATTAGACTACCTGCCATCTAGGGGAGGGGATCCCGAAGGAGGGAAAAATTTGGAATAGAAAGTTTTGCAAAGGTCAATGTAGAAAAATCACTCATATGTTCTTAAATAAAAAGCTTTAATAAACAAAAAGAAAAAGAAAACAGACCAAAAAAACTACAAGAAAAATAAAGTAAAGAGAGAGAGAGACTGAAGTGAAGAAGACAATGGGGGAGATGTCATGAAGCAAGATGAATTTGGGGATTCAACTTAACAGAAAAAGAAGGTGAAGTTGCTGGTCAACAAGAACCTCTTGGAGTGAGAAGATCAGACTACAAGTGAAAAAAGGAGAAATTCCTGGTCTATGCTAGCATCTTAGAGAGAAAAACATCACACATATAGCCCCCAAATCTTCAAAAACCAAAAGAGATTAAGTCACAATGTGGAGGAGCAAAAGGCCTGAAATTTGACTTCCAAGGTTATTATGAGTTATTTAGACAATGCAGAAATGATAACAATATTATCAATAATAACTACCATTGAAATAGCATTTTAAGGTTTAAAAAGTAATCTAAAAATATTATTTTCTTTTATCTTTTAATTCCTCTAGGAAATGAGTCATTATTACCCCATTTTTTCAAAGGAGGAAACTGAGGTAGACAAAAGTCTGACTTGTCCAGAGTCACACAGTTGGAAAGTGTCTGAAACTGGATTTGAGCTCAAGTCTTCTGACTCCAGATCTAGCATTCTATACACTGTGCCATCTATCTACCTCTAAATGAAAATGGAAAAGGAAATAGAAAAATGATTAACTTACTAATAAGTTCATTTTCCAGGTACATCCACACTCTCAGTGGGGGAGTACCATAAGGAAGGATGCCTCTATGGTTCTGTAGCATGACAGTGAATCTCAACAGAATATCCACTAGCACCCCCAACTTTGTTTCCTTTTCAGGGTATCACTACAGATCTGAAAGATGGTATAGGGCTCAACAGGAACTGATGCAGAATTATATCAGTTATTCATGAGCTACTGGGAGCCTTTATGTGTCTTCTGTAATTTCTGTGGGATTAACAAAAAACTATCCTGGACCTAATATACACCTGGAGGATTGGATTTGGAGCTAAGGATTCTTTTACCCCCATCTGTGCAGCCCTAAACTTGAGCTATATTCACATTACAATCAAAGATTTCCCAGATGCAGTTTTGGACAAGAACAAACCAAAGCAAAGAGAAAGTGCTTTTAAACTGAGGGGGGAGGGGAGGGAAAAGGGGGCCGTGAGAGGTGATAGCTTCAATATTATACCCATATGTATAAACTGAGAGCTCAGAGTGCTGGGCCATGGGGTTACATTTGTTTAGCAAACTAAAATGACAGGCTATGCATTTAGAAAGGCAGGAGTCTGGTGCCTTAACATGGAAAAAGTTCCTAATGAAATCCTATATTTAAGTCTGATATACTACCTTTAAAAAATTAAAAGTAATTATAATAAAAATCTTTATTTCTCCCTTTTTACTTAAGACACTGTTTTCTATTAATCAGAGTAACAGATCTGTGTAGAATATGTACTTGGTCCATTATTTTTCTTTTCCTTCCCAGATAATGCTCTCCTTAGGAAAAAAATCCTTCTCATTTTCACAGAAAATCTCAAGGTTACACAGAATGTTCTCCAGAATGGGCTCCATATGGGGAATTTCAACACAGTAGTTTCCATGTGGTTTGGGGTTTTATGAGAAAGAATTCTCAATTTCAATTGAACTGAAATGTTATTACTTACCCAAAAAAGGGGGGGTTACCTAAAATACTTATACTTTTTAATGATTTTTAACTAAATGAATGTCTAGATAACTTCATGGGAAGAATAATACTGTGGGAGATCAGAGGTTGGCACTGTTTCAATTTCAGCAGCTTTTCCATGGGATGTACTGCCAGGCAGGATGGAATTGGGAGCAAAAACATTAGTTTCAATGATTGAGTTTCCCCACCAATGGTGGTAATTCCTTAGGTTTTTTTTATTACAACTATAAGTGAAGGATGAAAAGCAAACAAAACAGGCTGAATCTGAAGAAAGATGGTATTGACTTTTTTGCTATTAGGACCCTTTTCCTCCTTCAAAGATCCTAGAAGTTAAGATGGAAAGAAAAAAAAAAAAAAAAAACAACTTAGCTGTAGGTTCTGTTTTAATGAATAAAAGTAAGGGAACAAATTAATAGCTCTCCATCCACCCTGTCCTTCCCATTTCCCAATTGTTCCCAGCAATTGTTGCTGTTTGGGTCAGAAACCCTGAGGGTCTTCCCCACCCAGACTGATTTTTTTTTTTTTTTTAACTAGCCATAATCATTGAATGGGCATTGTTTCAGTCGAACTAAGATGTTGGCTTAAAAAGGTTAAGGTTTCCCATTACAGTCAGGGCCATCTCTAGTCATCCTGATCTATATCTGGACACTGGACTCAGACGGCTCCAAAGGAGAAAGTGAGGCTGGTAATTTTGCACTACTTTCCCTCATTCAAATGCAATTCACTTGCATGTCATGGCATCACCTCCTTGTTTTCAAAAACAAAGGACAAATAGCAACCATGCTTTCATTTCCTATAGTTGCCTTTCTTCTTGTCAGCAGATCAGAAACAAAGTGTTCTCTCGTTCTCCCATAATGTTATCATATTTTATATTCCAGAGGGCATAGCACATAGTGGGTGCTTAATAAATGCCTCATGACTTGACAGGATAATCAGGAAGGCAAAATAATCAGTTTAGGGCCAAAGTTTCAAATACTTCCTAGTGAGGATGAGCCTAGAGTCAGGAAGACCAGAGTTTATATCTGGCCTTAGATTCTTATTAACTGACTCTAGTAAGATAGTCATTTGACTTCCACCTGCCTCAGTTTCCTCATCTGCACGAGGGGATAATAAGATCATCTACTTCACAGAATTGCTGTAAAGATTAAATGAGATAATGAATAATGCCTGGCATATAACTGGTGCTTAATAAAATGTAATTGGGAAATGAGTAAAAATAAAAAAATAATAAATAAAAGTACCGTAAAGTGTAATGTTACATTTTAAAACTAAGAATGTATGGCCCACCGAGATCCTTATATATAGCTTAGTAGGTCCCCCTTTTCTTATTTGAGTTTGACACCATTGCCTATCAGTTATTGTTAATAACTATTTTAAAGGTATTATTCTTTCCCCTTCTTGAGTTTCCTGTAGCCATCTTATTTAAACATAGTGGCACAGTAGGTAGAGTACTAGATCTGATCAGGAAGACCTCAAGTGAAATCCAGCCTCAGATATTGCTGTGTGAACCTGGGCAAGTCACTTAACCCTGTTTGGCTCAGTTTCCTTATCTTAAAAATGAGTTGGAGAAGGAAATGACAAACCAGTCCAGTGTCTTGCCAAGAAAACCTCAAATGGGTTAGGCATGACTGAAAAATAAATGAACTGCCACAAGTTTAGTAGTACATGCTTCTAATCTAATCTTTACAATGCACAGATAACAGAGCTCTTATAAAGAACACCAAGAGAGCCTAGGGGCAGCTAGATGGCTCAGTGGATGGAACACCGGCCCTGAAGTGCACATCTGGTCTCTGATATTAACTTGCTGTATAACCCTGGGCAAGTCACCTAATCCTAATTGCTTCCAAAAACTAAAAATGCCTTTAAAAAAAAAAAAAATTAAAAAGCTGGTGAGAAACGCATGTGGCATGAAAGTACAATTCTGGAGAATGTGCTTACCTGAGAGACTTTCTAAATGTGTCTGTGCCCTCTGAGTCAGGTGTGTCTCTAATGAAAGCTTTGTTTAATAGAATGTACTTCAAACTTTTGGAGTTTATAAGACAAAGCATAACTAGAAATCCTTGTATCCAACTCAAAAACCCAAACTATACTCTATTCTTTCCTATTTTATTCTTCCTTTGTCCTCTCTATTCTTTGTCCAAACCTGAAAAGTTAAGAAGCTAACTAGTCTAGGTTCTTTCTCTATTTTATTGCAGATACAAAAATACAGATAAATGGGAAGAAAGATAAGATCAACTGATAGGTAGACAGACAGATGGGCTGGATGGGGAAGTCTAGATGACAAGAGTTGCCTCCAGACTGACCACGTACTGGCTCTGTGACAATAAACCACTTGATCTATCAATGCCCACAGGCATTATCCTAAGACTTACAAGTTATAGACACATTGCTGACCTTCATCAGAGGAGGGAGTTTCCCCACCAGAAATCCCCTTCAGTGATTAAATAAATCAAAATATATTTAGACTTATTTCATCATCATAGGAAACTCCTGGTTAGGAAATTACACAACACACACACACACACACACACACACGTAAATATAAATTTAAAACATTTCATCAGTCTAAGGAGTTTTCTACTTAGACTCCCTTCACTAAAGAAGAAATTTATAGTCAGGTTTCTAAAGAAATGAGTTGTTAAATGGCCTGCTATCGTCATAACCAGTAAGTGTTAAAAAATCAAGACCTGGATTTAGAAGGCAAGAAATGCTGGGTTAAAATCCTACATCCAATCTTTACTAGCTACATGATCCTGGCCAAGTCACTTAACCACTATGTGCCTCAATTTTCTCATCTGTAATATTAGGAAGTAGGACTAGATAGATTCTCATTTTCCTTCAGACTCTAAAGGATGATCCCATGATTTGTTTATGGTCACACAGGTAGTATATGACAGAGATAGGATTTAAATTTAGGTCTTCTTGGCTGCAATGAGGACTTGCTTATCCAATATACTATATTTCTCTGTAAAATATATAAAATATAGCAATACTCATGAATTGAGGCTTTAAGAAAAGGAGAGGGAAACATAAAGGAGAAAGAAAGACAATGGTTGATTTTGAACATCACTAATTACACCAAAGAGTGAACAGACACAGCACAAAGAACAACCTTTGCAAGTGCTTGCCAAGGGCTACTGCCTTAGCCAGATAAGGGCCATGGTCCAATTGCAGGGACATTCCATTGTTTCAATGACCCTAGGTCACCTAAGACTTCCTTTATCCAAGGCAAGTCATGCTGCTTTTCAGATCAGTCTAGCTGCTACAGATTCAAAAATCACTGGACCTACTCCAGAATTACTTCATATCCAGGTCCTGTTCCATCCCAGCTGTCTTCCTCAGGCTTCTAGTCTCCAGGAGTATTTTGATAAAAAGTCATCTTGCTGCCAGCAGAAGAGACTACACTATTGTTCTTTGTACTATGGGAAACATACACTCTTTTCCAACAAATGTGTTCTTCAAAACAATGGGATTCAGGCCAGTTGAAATCCCTGCAGAACATCTTTTAAACAGAGCTTCTAACAACAAGCATTTTTAACCTTTTTGTGTATCATGATCTTCTTTGGCAGTCTAGTAAAACCTATGGATCCCCTCTGAGAATAATGTTTCTAAATATATAAAATAAAATGCATAGGATCACAAAGGAAAGCTAATTATATTAAAACACAGTTATTATTTTTTTTTTTTTGGCTGAGGCAATTGGGGTTAAGTGATTTGCCCAGGGTAACACAGCTAGGAAGTGTTAAGTGTATGAGGTCAGATTTGAACTCAGGTCCTCCTGACTTCAGGGCTGGTGGTCTATCCATTGCTTCACCTAGCTATCCCTATTAAAATATTTTTAAACAAGCTCACTGATCCTAAATGAAGAACTCTTATCTTAGAGGAACATTTATTTAATGCTTCATTCTTCCCTTCATCCTCAAAACAGGAGGTGTCCTTCTTCCTAGATTTCTGTTCTTATAGAACAGAGGAATATTACTTTCCATCTAATTACATCCTTTTCCAACATATTTAATACCTTTTTCTCCAGTGACTCCATATCTTCTTTTTTTCACTTAATTTGAGCTTCTTATTCCTCTCATCACTCTACTCACAAATATTTTGAATGTGCAGTCTACCATTGAGTTGTCTTCTCAATATCAATTCTTTTCATACTCATGTATGAAAACGTGTATAAGCTTTCCCTTTACCACACTTCCAAAATATTTTTCTTCTCCAAAAGTCAATAATGAAAAAACTGAAGCCTAGAAAGTTTAAAAAAAATATTCTTCACTATTTGACAAAAATTGCTGGGAAAACTGGAAACTAGTATGATGGAAACTAGGCATTGATCCGCACCTAACACCATATACCAAGATAAGGTCAAAATGGGTTCATGATTTAGACATAAAGAGTGATAATATAAGCAAATTAAAAGAACATAGGATAGTTTACCTCTCAGATCTGTGGAGAAGGAAGGAGTTTGTGACCAAAGAAGAACTGGAAGTCTTAATTGAACACCAGATTTTAATTATATTAAGTTAAAAAGTTATTGTACAAACAAAACTAATGCAGACAAAATTAGAAGGGAAGCAATAAACAGGGAAAACATTTTTATATTTAAGGGTTTTGATAAAGGCCTCATTTCTAAAATATATAGAAAATTGATTCAAATTTATAAGAATTCAAGCCATTCTCCAATTGATAAATAGTCAATTTATTGACTATTTATTGTCATGAACAGACAATTTTCAAATGAAGAAATTAAAAACCATTTCTAGTCATATGAAAAGGTGCTCTAAATCACTATTTATCAGATAAATGCAAATTAAGACAACTCTGAGATATCACTACACACCTCTCAGATTGGCTAAGATGCCAGGAAAAGATAATCACAAATTTGGGGAGGAGATGGGGGAAGATGTGGGAAAACTGGGACACTAATACATTGTTGATAGAATTGTGAATGGATCCAGCCATTCTGGAGAGCAATTTGGAACTGTGCTCAAAAAGTTATCAAACTGTCCATACCCTTTGATCCAACAGTGTTTCTACTGGGCCTATATCCAAAGAGATCTTAAAGGAGGGAAAGGGACTTACATATGCAAAAATGTTTATGGCAGCCCTTTTTGTAGTGGCAAGAAACTGGAAACTGAGTGGATGTCCATCATTTGGAGATTAGCTGAATAAGTTATGGTGTATGAATGTTATGGAATATTATTGTTTTATAAGAAATGATCAGCAGGATGATTTTAGAGAGACCTGGAGAGACTTAACATAAACTGATGCTAAGTGAAATGAGCAGAACCAGCAGATCATTGTACATGGAAACAGCAATATTATACAACAATCAATTCTGGTGTACGTGACGCTTTCCAACAATGAGATGATTGAGGCCAGTTCCAATGATTTTGTATGAAGAGAGCCATCTACACCCAGAGAGAGAACCATGGGAACTGAGTGTGTTTCACAACATAGCATTTTCACTTTTTGTTTTTGTTTGCTTGCATTTTGTTTTCTTTCTCATTTTTTTCCCTTTTTGATCTGATTTTTCTTGTGCAGCAAGATAATTGTATAAATATGTTTACATATTTTGAATTTAACAGATATTTTAACATGTATAATATATATTGTATTACTTGCCAACCAGGGGAGAGGAAAATTTGGAACACAAGGTTTTGCAAGGGTCAATGTTGAAAAAATTATCTATATGTTTTGAAAATGAAAAGCTTTAATAAAAAATTTTTTTAGAAAAATAAGTCATCTATCACTTTAGACATTCAAATAGACCTTGGGTAAAATTTAGTTAGGGATAGTTAGCATCAAAAGGGATACCAGAGGCCATTTAGTCTAACCCATATGTGAACAAGATTCTTCTTTACCATATTCATAATTGATGTTCATTAAGTTTTTCTTGGACACCTACAAGGATCCATGTCCTCTGTTGTAAATAGATTCTGTGATTTGGATAGAGTTTGACCAAGATAGTTTTTGACATTCCTTCCAACTCAATGATTCTAAAATTCCAAAGCCATTCAAATGCAATGGAAGGTGATTGTCCCAATCTGGATTTAGCTAAGGAGTTCAGTCTCCCATGATAGTGAGTTCTAAATCAAGGCAGGATGATTGGATTGTAAAGATGACTGAGTGAATCACTAGGCAGAATCAAATACAATTCCACCCCATCCCCCACCCCAGTTTGACATTTAAACCTGCCTCCAACCTACTGTTCCTGGCTATTTATATATTACTCCTCTTCATTCACTCTATAACTCAGTCAAACTGTTGTTATTCCTCCATTCATCACACCTTTGCACAGGATGTCTCAGTCCTGATACTCATTCTGTCTTCATTACCACCTCTTAAAATCTGAATTTTAAAGATGAGTAGTCTGAGTTCAGAAAAACTTGGAAAGATTTGCATGAACTGTTACTAAATGAAGTGAGCAGAACCAAAAGAACGTTTCACAGTAACAAGATTATGTGATGATCACCTTCATCAAGATTATGTGATGGACTTGGCTCTTCTCAACAATGTGGTGATTCAAGGCAATTCTAATAGACATGATGGAGAGAGAGAGAGAGAGAGAGAGAGAGAGAGAGAGAGAGAGAGAGAG
>JAJPUD010003797.1:145672-172176 GCA_023553655.1 Myrmecobius fasciatus
AGAGAGAGAGAGAGAGAGAGAGAGAGAGAGAGAGAGAGAGAGAGAGAATGAACTATGGAAACTGAATGTGGATCAAAGCATAGTATTTTCACCTTTTTTTGTTTGGTGATTGTTTGCTTGTCTTGTTTTTCTTCTGATTTTTGCCCTTATGCTCTGATTTTCCTTGTGCAACATGATGAATATGGAAATATATTTAGAATTGCACATGTTTAATCTGTATTGAATTGTTTACTATCTTGGGGAGGGGAGGAGGGAGAAAAATTTAAAAGACAAGGTTTTGCAAAGGTGAATGCTAAAAACTATCTTTGCAAGTAATTGGAAAAATTAAAATACTATTAAAATGTTTAAATGTGTGTATAATGTATAACCTATATCAGATTGCTTGCCATTTGGGGGAAAGGGAGATGGGAAGAAGGAAGAAAAAAATGGAAATCAAAATCTTATAAAAGTAAATGTTGAAAAAAAAGAAATAAAGTTTCAATTAAAAAAAAAAATCTGAATTTTCCTTCAATACCCCTTGCCAAATAAGTCCTGGCCTTAGTTAATCCTCTAAACAGCTAACATCTAAACAGCCAAGATCTTCTTGTGTCTTTTGTATATACTTAAATTTGGATGTGTTATCTCCTAGAGATAACTTTGAAGGCAAGGATTATTCTATTTTTAATGCAGATCCATTCAGTACCATGCATGATGTTCAGTATTCAGTACTTTTTATTATAATTATATATAATTATTATAACATTATTATTATTATTAAATGCTTATTGGTTGATTAATCAATTGAATCTTTAAAGTTATAGCTGACTTTGGTTCTTGCATAGGTCAAACAAGAAGCCTGATGATTTAATCCAGCATTGAATTCTGTCACTGGAATCTCCCATTCAGCTTCCAAAGAGCTTTTCAAGGGAAGTAGACATATGATGAGCACCTCTGAGTGATCTCTATATAAAAATTATCTTGCAGTAGGCTCATTCCAAACTCCCACACATCAGTTCTCAAGAGGCAGAGAATAGTAGTGCATGCTTTGAAGAGAACTACATTCTTATAAAAGCATTTTTTCTTAGAGATTCTGAGGGAAAAAATCTCATCCTTACAAAGAAAACTATCTGATCCAACCAATTTCCAACTTACTTCTTGTAATGATAATGAAACAAAATATGAAGAAATCCTCTCCCCTAAGTACATGGGTAGGGTTAGGTTTTCTATAAATTATTCATCAAAGGGAATAATAATAATATTAACACACATGAGGAATATCTTTCTTCCTGGAAAACTAAATTAAAGAGCCCTCTTAGGTCAGAGTAAGCAAGAGAGACCTCTTCTACCTTGCTAAACTAAAGGCTTTATTTCTCCTTAGGTAAATAAATAAATCTATTCTACAATTATTTCAATTTCAAATCCTGTTTGAACTCATACCAATTTGCATCTTCTCCAGAATTAAAGATCTTTCCCTGAAATTGATTAAGCTTCCCATTCAAGGACTACTATTTGGGCTTGAAAATGACAAGAGACCTAAGACTTTAGACCAGGTAATTTACACTATTAACTTTTAAGTTTTATAACAAAATAAAGTCCTGAGTGCTATATGCTTCTATACAACTAAGTATTGATTAAGCATTTATGATTGATACAAGGTTGCTTCCCTCCAGGAATCTTACAGTCTAGATGAGGTGATAAGGCATGTTCACAAATAACTATAATATAAGGAAGTGTATGATACATGCCATAAAAGCACTTAATCTCCTTGTGTCTTGCCACAAAATCTCCTTTTGTGTCATGCCACAAAATACTATTTTTTTGTAACAACAAAGAAATGGAAAAAATGGATGCCTAACAATTGGAAAGCAGCTAAATAAATTGTGGTGTATATATACAATAAAATGTTACTCCATTATGAAAAATAATAAAATATGAAGAATTCAGAAAAGCATATTTTGAATATATGAACTCGTGCAATAAGCACTGGTGCTTACTGGAGTAAGCAGAGCCCCACTCTCACCCTCAAAACAAATATAAACAATATTTTGAATAATGTAAGTGGAAAGATCAAAACAAAAACCTCTATGCTAAATTAATATAACAGCCTCATTTGACCATGGAGAAAACCTGAAAAAAATATGTAACCTTTCCTTCTTTGCAGAGATAGGGCATAGAATATTGTACTTATTATAGGATATGCTTAATGGAACAGTTAATCTTGCTAACCTGCTTTTTCCACTCTTTTTGTTTCTTAATTTTTTTTTAAACAAAGAATGATTCAATGAGTTGAGAAAAGAGGAAGGATACATTTGAAAATGAGAGTGATATTGTTAAAGTGTGAGAAACGAGCATTGAGAGATCCCCTTTGTCCCATTTCTTGCCTTGAGAAAGAATTCACAAACCCCAATGAATGAGGTGAGAGGTTTGTGGCAAAAATGAGTTTATTACACTGAGAAAACAGCTTTCCCAATAGGCCAATTCCAAAAGGAAAGTAGTGAAGAAGATTCAGGGTTCAGTCATCCTTTTATTTAACCTTCTGAGGCTTGAGGCTGGAGAGATTAAGGACTAATTTCTATTGAAGACAGTGATTATGCTCTAGGCCAAGATTTCCAGTTGAAGAGATTGGAGATCCCATCAAAGAGTTTCCCAATGAACAGAAGAGCCAGGAGGGGTTTCGATTCAGAGTCTTTCCAACCTTCCCCTCTCCCCCCACAATCAAGAGGGACACATTTACATCAATATGAAAACAAAACATATCAAAAATTAGTTTTAAAGTGCTAGAAAATATTCAAAGTACAGAGAGAACATATTCAACTAGGAGATTAAAGAAAGATTTCATAAGGGGTAGTTTGTGCCTTTCAAACCGGATAGGAATTTGACAGGTGGAAGCAGAAATGTTACAGAAGAATGCGACAGCTTGATCAAAATTATAGACATGGAAAAACATGAAATATATTTAAGGAAATCAAATCATCTAGTTCCTTTACTATAGAGGGCAAAAAAGAATAGTAAGAAATAAAGCTGGAAAAGTTGTTGCCTAATTTCGAATGTAAACTCCTTTCTAATGTGGATTGTTCTATTCTTTTTGTATTTGTATCTTCAATACTTGACACAGTAGCTGCTCAATAAATACTTGTTGACTGAATAATTGAAAGCAGATTCTAGAAGTTACTAGGTAATCCCAAATTCATCTCCAAAATAGAGTTTCTAACTGCTATATAACCTTATGAATATATTTTTTCTTTCAGTTCTTCCCAGGCACTTAAATCATTCTGTATGCAATGACTCTTGAAATGGTCTGGTTGAATGGTCTCTACGTTTGTGCTCACTCTCCTTACTCTGATCTACAATGGTATAAAATTCAGAAGAAAAAGACTCCTCCCTCAAAATATATATATTACTAATCTTTCATTTCATTCTCTTAATAATATTTCCATATATTTTGATTGTCCACTTTGGAGCATTAATTGTTTTTTTTTTTTAATAGTGGTAATTTTGGTTTTTATTTTCTGATTATTGAATCTCTCTGATTTCAGTGATTTCTTAAGTCATGGCCTCAAGTTCATTGGAATTTTTTTCTCTTGAAAAGCTTTCCATATAAATGCATCAGTGACTCTGGGAACTGCCAGTATGACTTCATTGATGGAGCATGGTTTATTCTATTATTCATAACACTCTTCAGCTTTAATTCTGAATGTGCCTCAGAAATGTCACCATTAATTCTACTCCCACTTTAAATTTAAATTTTTCCACATAATAGAAGGCAGTGTTCATCAAATGAAGCATTCTCATTCTTACAAGCAGGTTCTTTACATTGTAGGACTGCTCATAGTAATATCAATCACCAGTGTTGTAACAATGTCATTAATGGAAATTATACATGTTATAATCCATAGAATCCATAGTTAAAGAGAATCATATGACATCAGAACTGAAATTGACCTATGAGGATATCCTGAAAAATGAATTATCTGCCACATCTCATCTCGAATGGCCATCTGGATTTTGCTTAAAGACCACCAGTGAAGAGAAATTCACTGGCTCCATATTAGTTCATTCCAGTTGGGCCAACTCAAATTATTAGAATAATTTTCCTTGTGTTGAGCCAAAATCCGTCTCTAACTTCCACTCATTACTCCTAGCTCTGCCTTCTGGGGCTAAGTAAAACAAGCCTAATTCTTCTTTCAAATCCTTATTGTAATTTTTTTGAGTTGGAAATGAGTTGCATAACTCATGTTGAATCTATGTGTTGGGCTGACAGAGTTAGGTACAACCTTTCTTAAAGATGTCCAAAGCTAAATTATAACATCATCTGTAATTGCTCAAAAGCATATATTCTTTCTTTTTGTCTTCCTATATCAAGGACTGATAAGAAAAGGGGATGAATAACAGGATCCCCAGGTCCAATCTGGTAAAAACAATAATCCTAAGGACTACTAAGCTACTTCTGGAGAAACATGTAGCTCAAAACTAAAAGAACTTGGTGCTTTAATATAAAAGGCACTAATAGGTTCATTAGTATTACTCCCACCCTGTGACAGAAGCAAAAGCAAGGAATGCTTCTGATGAAAAGGAAAGAATAGCTTCCATCTCATTCTTTTCCTTCCTGCCCCTGGAATTCATGGCAAGTAGTTTTCATTGCCAGGGCATATTGTGAGGGAAGGGAAAGAGGCAGCATCTTTCCCTCTACCCCCATCCTAGTAACATGTTATCTGTGAGCTCACAACCACTAAAAGCATGAGCTCTGCTAAGTGAAATGAATCTGAGCCTTTGGCTCAGGGTTATTTTTGTTTCTTTATTTGTTAGTTTTGTCCTGATTTTGTATTTAATTCTTGCATACAGGTACCTGTGCAACGAGCCTGAGATGGAGATTTCCAGTTTTAGAGGTAACCTGAGGAGTTTGAGAAGTTAGGGTTCCTGAGCTGACTGGCAAAAGGACTGTTCTCTTCATAGAAAGTGATGACCAACTGGAGGATGAGCACAACCCTTGGCCTTACTTGCCAATACCTGAAGGGAATTATTTAGACTGTGCAGAACTAAAATGAAATCTCTTCTCCCCCTCCCCCCCAAAAATGCCTATTCAGCATTCCCACACTGCCTAATGTTCTGAAGTTTAAGTCTCCATTTCTTGGGAAAGCATAACAGTAGTTGCTACTATTGCTGATTATTTTAAGTTTTTAGAGATGTGCTCTTGAGGTTATTTTATATGATAATTTCTTTTGTGAATAGGAAAGAAAGAGCAGTTCTACATCTTTATCTATATTGTACTCACCAAATACCTTTCTAATCTTCATTTTTGGAAGACCTTAGATAAAAGACAAGCAGAAACTTTAAGTGAGGTGGGGTTGTAAAGAGTGAAAGATAATGAGATAAAAGAGCCTAACCTCTCTAAGGGTCAATTTCTTCAGGACTGCATCCAGTTGTCTATCTGTGCCAGACTCCAGAATGGACAGGGAAACAGTAAGCACTCTGGCCTCATTAGCTCTAGCAGCAACTCTTATGCTTCTAGAAAGGCAATATAATAGGAAGCTAGATTTGGAATCAGGAAGCCCAAAGTTCAGACCTTACCTTAAATATTAAAGTAGCTGTAAAAAAAAAAAAAAATATATATATATATATATATATATATATATTAAAGTAGCTGTGAGACCAAGGACAAGTAAGTCACTTAACATCTCTGAGGTTCAGAAAACTCCCTAAAAATATGAGTTACAAAGGGTCTAAACTCCCTCATTTTGCAGATGAGCAACTGAGAGGCTCAAACATGGTTAACTGATTTGATCCAGAAAACACAGGTAGTAAATAGTAGATCAGGACATGCAATCTTGGTTCTCTGATTTCAAATCTAGCACTCATTACATTGTATTATTCTGCCTCTAAGTGTTTCTGATTAAAAAAAAAAAATCCTTCCTTCAGACAATGAAAAGAGCACTAATAGTGGAATCAAATCCTGGGTCTGCTATTTGCTGCTTTTCTGACTTTATTCAAGTTGTTTAAATTTTATGATCCTCAGTTTCCTCACCTAGAAAATAAGAGGATTAGAATAGCTGACCTCTAAGAAGACTATTAATTCTAAAGTTATCATCTATCTCCTTCCTAAATAGAAATCAGCTGCAACTTCTGTAAAAGGCAGGAAGTATTAATTAGACAAAGGTTTATCTATCCCATTACCTAGCTGAGTCCCCTGAATACAGTATGTGTTCAATATATGTTTGGTAAATTAATCCATTTTCACAAGAATATAGAAATATTCAGCTGCTCTTTGGAATCTGAACTCTGATCAGGCATTAAACTTTCACAGTTATTTCCCAGGGCATAAAATGTGTTCCATTTTGCCTGGGTAATAATGAATCTCTAATGAGGTAATACTTTTTTCAATCTAAGAGTGTACATCTTCAACTACCTGATTTTTTTTAAAGGATATATTTAAAATAATTGGATAAATACACACAGTTCCCTTAAGTAAGAGTGAGTAGGGGGTTAAAAAAAAAAGTTTTATTTTGTCTTGTTTCTAATCAAGGAAACTGGGCCAAGGCATTTAATTGTCTTCCTCTGGATAACCTTGAACTTAAACCCTAGAGGAATTTGTTGAATGAAATAATAAATAGAGGTCAGAGATAAGTAGCAGACTGATAGCATGTTATTGTTGGTTAATGAAGATAACTTCATGAACAATGTTCGCCTTTTTTGATTTGAGAATTAGATATTGTAGATGTTCTATTGTTTTATGGCATACATTTTTACTTTGCTCTAGACAATAATTAAGCTATTCTCTTTCCTTTGTCATTATTTTTCAGTTGGAATTTGATCTCTTATAACTCCTGGATTCTTTAAATACTATGTTACATTGTTTATTTATATTAAATTCACAAGATATGAAAATCCCCAGCACACAAAATAGCTAACAACATCTCTATTCACTTGCAATTAATAAAATTGGGGGATTTTAATCCAAATATTACATACTTCTTTTATTCCTATTAAATTCTGACATAATTTTTTAAAAATGCTATGGCCCTATGTAGTGGATAGAGAATTGGTTCCAAAGCCTGAAAGGTCTTGATTTAAGTCCCACCTTTGACACATGCTGACTATGATCCAGACAACACACTTGACCTCATTGGGCTCTTGGTAAATCTCAAAGACAATGAATTGCAGAAAAGTTGCTAATCTTCACTGATAGGGGAAGTAACCTATACTAGTAATAATCCCAGGACCAGTCTCTGTCTGTATGTTGCTCAAATAGAAAATAGATATAGATAGGTAGATAGATAGATAATAGGTAAGTAGATAGAGAGATTAGGTAGGTAAATGGATAGAGAGACAGAGACAGAGACAGAGAGAGAGAGAGAGACAGGGAGAGAATATTATTTACATATTTATCATCTCTCCTACTAGAGGGCATGGACTGTTTTTGCTTTTTCTTTGTATGCTCAAGGCTTAGCATAGTGTCTGACCATAAGCCATATATGAAATATTGTGGTTTGATTGGCTATGATTCTTTTCCATGTCTTTCTACAATTCTTCTGCTGAGTAATCAAGTACTCTTTTTGGATTTTAAACTTAGGCTACCCATTTCTTATTACTTGGTCTCACAACATGACCTCCTTTACCAAAGATAATAGAGAAAAGGTAGGGACTCACCTGAGCTCTCCCAAATTTCCTTCCAAACATTTTCTCTCTCTCTGGATGTGGATGGTATTTTCCATCCAAAGTTTATTGGAGTTGCCTTAGATCATTGAATTTCTGAGAAGGGCTGATTCTCTTTTGCTGTGCACAATGTTTCCCTGGTTCTGTTAACGTCACTCAGCATTAGTTCATATAAATGCATTCATATAGATTTTTTTTTCCAAAAAGGCTTTTCTAAAATCAGCCTGTTCATCATTTTTTATAGAACAAAAGTACTCCACTATTTTCATATATCATAACTGATTCAGCCATTTCCAATTCATGGGCATGAATTCATTTTCCAATTCTTTCCCACCACAAAAATAGCTGCAACAAACATTTTTGCACATGTGGGTTCTTTCCTCTCTTTTATGATTACTTTGGGATATAGACCCAGTATTGACACTGCTTGGTCAACACAGTTTTATAGTCCTTTGGCCATAGATCCAAATTGCTCTCTGATCAATTTATAACACCACCAACAATGCAATAGTGTCCAGTTTTCCCATATTCCCTGTAACATTTATCATTATCTTTTCCTGTCATCTTAGCCAATCTGATAGATGTCAGATGGTATCTCAGAGTTGTTTAAAATTGCATTTCTTTAATCAATAGTGATTTAGCACATTTTTTCATGTGAGTATAGATGGCTTTAATTTCTTCATCTAATAATTATCTTTTCGTATCTTTTAACCATTTATCAGTTGGGGAATGACTTGTATTCTTATAAATTTGACTCAGTTCTCTATATATTTTAGAAATGAGGCCTTCATCAGAAACACTGAGGATATTTATGTGGATGTATGTATCAGAAACATATAGGTGAAAATTATATTTGGTAATATGTTATAATCTCCTGATACCATACATCTGTCTCTAGCCTCTGGATCCCATACTGTTTTGACTCTTTGAATCAAAAATCACTACAATTTTAGTAGTCATGTAATCATGCTGTTAAATGCATATAATGCATAAATATATTATATATTCATTAAATACATGTGTCTGTGTATGTGTGTGTGTGTGTATTCTATCTGCATAAACATTTAAGTCCCACATAAAGTAAATGGGATTTTGTGGCAGTAACTAGCTATTGAATTTCATATTTCTCCTTCTTCTGATGATAGCTTCTCATTGTTTTGTTGTTAATTATTCTTCAAGTATAAATTCCCAGACAAAGGTAACATAGTACATGGATTCAGAATTTTCTGTCCCAGTTCTATTCCATATTAACATATAATGTTGGCAAATCACTTTAAGTCTAAGCTGTTAACATGTACTTGGTCACCAATCAAGAGAGCTCCCAATCCAGTGTTCTTTCCACTATACTACACTGCCTCATCTGTTTCTATTTTAAATTAAATGATTAAATCTATACGGAAGCAATATTTCTTTTTTTTTTTTTTTTGCCATTTCTTTCTTTGGCTTATTTTTTTTTAATTTTATTTTATTTGCAAAACATATGTATAGGTAATTTTTCAACATTAACCCTTACACAGCTTTCTGTTACAGATTTTTCCCCCCAACTCCCCACCCCTCCCCTAGATGGCAAAATATCCACTACATGTTAATTATGTTAAAATATTTGGCAAATCGAATATATGTATACATATTTCCAAACTTATCATTGTTGTGCAAGAAAAATCGTATCTACATGAAAGACATATGAGATAAAGGAAACACAATGTAAGCAAACATCAATCAAGAGTATGAGAATGTTATGTTGTGGTCCACATTTCACATCCCTCTCTCTGGGTGTATATGGCTTTCTTCAGTGAACAATTGGAAGTGGTTTGAAACATCTCATTGTTGAAGAGAGCCATGTCCATCAGAATTGATCGTCATATAGTATTGTTGTTGCTGTGTATAATGATCTCCTGGTTCTGCTGATTTCACTCAGCATCAGTTCATGCAAGTCTCTCCAGGCCTCTCTGAAATCGTCCTGCTGGTCGTTTCTTACAGAACAATAATATTCCATAATATTCATATACCATAATTTGTTCAGCCATTCTCCAATTGAAGGGCATCTATTCAATTTCCAGTTTCTAGCCACTACAAAAAGGGCTGCCACAAACATTCTTGCACATGTGGGGCCCTTTCTGAAGCAATATTTCTAAAGAAATTTGCAAAACAAGGAATTAGAAACTGAGTGGATGCTTATCAAAGCTGAATAGTTACAGTATATGAATGTTATAGAATACACAGCATCAACAAGATTATGTGATGAACAATTCTGATGGGCATGACTTTTTTCAACAGCTAGGTGATTCAAGCCAGTTTCAATGTTTTTGGGGAGAGCCATCTGCACCTAGAGAGAGGACTGTAGGGACTGAATATGGATCACAACATAGTACTTTCACCGTTTTTTGTTGTTGATTGCTTGCATTTTGTTTTCTTTCTTATTTTTTTTTTCCTTTTTGATCTGATTTTTTCTTTTGTAGCATGATTATTATGGAAATACATATAGAAGAATTGCTCATGTTAAACATTTATTAGATTGCTTACTGTCTGGGGGAAGAAACTGGGGAAAAGGTAGGGAGAAAAAAAAATTGGAACACAAGGTTTTGCATGGGTGAATGTTGAAAGCTATCTATGAATATATTTTGAAAATAAAAAGCTTTTTAAAAAGACTTTAAAAAAAAGAAACACACCCCCAAAAAAGAGATTTGCAAAACAAAAGCAACAAAGACCATATAACATAAACATCAGAATGAATCTTGTAGTTGCAAATGAAAATAGGAAATGACAATAAATTTATAATAGACCTTATTTACTGAAACCATGAAAACATGGTTTTGTGGGAAGTAATCTTTTAATAAAGTTTTATTGTACAGACAGCTCACAATTACCCACATTTAGATTATATCTACTTTGGAAATTATCTAAGACATGCTTTCTATTTGGAGCCCACTTTGCTGCTCAGGAATTATGTTTGAAGAATGCAAACTAACAACCAACAGGATTTCAGAGAGCCCTGAAGAGACTTAGATGAGCTGATGCTAAGTAAAATGAGCAGAACTAGGAGATCATTATACATGGCAACAACAAGACTATATGATGATAGATTCCGATGGATGTAGCTCTCTTCAACAATGAGATGATTCAAACCCATTCCAATTGTTCAGTGATGAAGAGAGCCATCTACCTCACCAAGAGGACTGTGGGAACTGAGTGTGGATCACAGCATAGCATTTTCAATCTGTTTTTCTGTTGTTGTTTGCTTGCATTTTGTTTTCTTTCTCAGTTTTTTTTTAATTCCTTCTTGATCTTATTTTCTTGTGAAGCAAGAGATAACTGTATAAATATGTATACATATATTGGATTTAACATATATTTTAACATATTTAACATGTTTTGGACTACCTGCCATCTAGGGGAAGAGGTGGGGAGAAAGAGGGGAAAATCTGGAACAGAAAGTTTTGCAAGGGTCAATGTTGAAAAATTACCCATGAATATGTTTTGTAAATAAAAAGCTTTAACAAAAATTTTTAATAAAAGAATGCAAATTAATTGAGCTCAAGCAATCATAATTTAAAGACTGAATCTCCAGCAAAGATCATGTATTCCAAAGCATGTAAATTTTATTGTACTTTGACATTTCAAGCAGCCAAGATGGTGTTTATATGGGGATGTGCTCTACTGAAATAGATTGTAATCCCTTTACTATTAAGTAGACAGTCTTCATGAATCATTGAAACCTAAAAATTTAATTACCACATAAACAACTTCTGATGTCATACCTCTCCAAACATTCTGAAATTCAAACAATAGAAGAAAGTCAATAGGTTCATACTCAGAGCCATTGCACTTTGGTGGAACTTACCAGGATTCATTCCACTAGCAAAGAGAGTGCAAGTTGGCCCTGGTACAAAGCAGTTAAGGAAATAAAAGTAGAGAGATTATTAAACATAGCTAGAAATTGGTCATCATGAGAAATGGTATTAAATCCAAAGACATCCAAAAAGCTAACCTCAAAGAAGAGAAATACTCCAAAATAATTGTAAGCAGAGACTCAATGAAAAAAAAGGGGCGGGGGGAGGCAGGGAGAGAAGGAGATTCCATTTCTGTATGCATAAAAAAAATTAAGCAAGAGATAAAAAATTAAGTGAAAGCTCTACAGGAAATAATTGAAAGGAAAAAAGTTTCAAATAAGTTTTAAACATTACTTACATAATGGAATTCCTGAAAATAAGAATAGAATAAACAGATATTAGCAACTCCATAAGATTTTTAAAAATGGAAGAAATTAAAAAAATTTAAAATAGAAGAAAATGTAAGACACGTGGTATCATAAATAACCTGAAAAATAGGTCAGGGGAAGATTATTTAAGAATCTGTTGACTCCCCTGAAAAGCATAATTTTTTAAAAACCTAAAAATCATATTTGAACAAATTACAAATGAAAGCTATTCAGATCTACTAGGACCAGAAAATAAAATTTAAAAGAATTCATTGATAACATCCTAAAACCCCAAAAGGAAAAATTCCAGTAATTTCATAGTCAAAATTTAGAGTTTCCATGTCAAAAAAAATTTTATAAATAGATAACTGCAGAAAGAAAGTTCAAGTACCAAAGAACCACAATTAAGATCACACAAGATCTTAAAGCCTTTAAGATAAACAACAGTAAATCTTGGAACACAATCCAAAAAGCAAAAGACCATCTTGGTAAATATTTATCAACTAGCATTTGCCATCTCTGTCTTTCTGTCTCTGTCTCCATTTCTTTGTTTCTATATCTCTGTATGTATATGTTATGTATGTGTGTGTACATGCACATGTAAAGGTGTGCATGTGTATACACAACACTTTTATCTTAACATTTTATCTTAATGTTTTATCTTAACATTTTCTGTATTTCTTAAAAGACAACCCTACTGAACAACAAAGCAAGCCTTTATTTGTAGCATTCGCCTATTTGTGAAGTGTAAATGCTTAACTAAAAAATTAACAATTGGTTCTCAAGAGCCTGTACCAGCTGGCTCTAACACACCCCTGAGTCACAACCAAGAATAACTTACATTGAAAAGCTAAGTATATTCCTACAGGATAAAAAAAATAGAACTTCAATGGAATGGAGAACTTTCAATGTTCTTTAAACTTTCAAGTATTCTTAATAAAAAGACCAGAGCTGAGTAGGAACTTAGAAATACAAACACAAGATTTAATATAAACCTAGAGAGGTACATTTATTTGAACAATTGGATGGGGCTTTAAGAAAACCATATGCTAAAATTCTAATAGAGAAAAAAGAAATATGTCACTTTAAGATCTTAATGTCTTCAATGATTTCAAAACTTATTAAATACAAACTATGAACTCAAGAATGGACTTCCTAATTGGATAGAAAAAATGTTAGTATTGAGCATCAAAGATACAAGGATTATCTTGACTTCTGTACCCAATCCATTTGCTCTTCATGGGGTAATTGCTCTGCTGACTGATTCATTTTCCAAAAATTCTGGTCCAAGCCTCTTCAGTAAGTCAGAAGCAGCCTCCTTTTTTGTTTCAGTAGGTAACTGAGAAAATGTCCTAAGAACACAAAGGACCAGTTTTAAACCATTTTCTCCTTCTTCATCTGTCAATTTCCTCACTATCTTTGTCTCATTTTACTAACCAGACAAGTTACTGGGATATTATCCCAGTAATTTGGCATCAGTATCCATAAGAATTTATTATATACCAATGCCCTATTCACTTGAACTAGTCTAATATTACCAATTACAAATTTCTATCATCACTGATCTTTTGATTACTGCCCTCTGGAGCAGCTATTCCAACTATAACACAAAATCATCTCCCTCCTGTTAGAAAGCATTCAGTAAAGTGACATAGCTAACTAATTTTCTATTCATGACACCAAAATATTTATACAAAATCACTGAGCACTCAAACACCATGACCTTGAAATGTTATATTTTCAAATGGCTTATGAATCAGTCAGGCAACATTCATTTATAAAGCACTGAAAATTCAAATACAAAAGTAAGATAGCCCCTACTCCAATGTGATTATGCTCTATTGTAGTCAAAGCAGATCCCTTGAGGCTTTCCATTGATTTCTCATATTTTTTCTTTATCAGTAATCCACTATTCCTACTTCTAAGGTATACCCTCAGAATTCAAATAACTCAACACCACTTCTCATGAAAAGGAATGCTTGCTGGAAAATACCATAACTTTCCATACCAAGTGCCTGGAATTGTGAATCTAAGAATATATGTGAAAAAGCCATGAATTCTTAAGTCCATGAAATCAAAACTATAAAGCCAGAAGATTAGAAGTTATCTAAATCAGTGGTATCAAACTCAAATGGAAACAGGGACCTTTAAGCCACGTCTATGGATCCCTGAAGGCTACATATTGACTTAATTTTTTAAATGGAGTATTATCTACATTTTAATATTTTTATTAAGTATTTCCCAAATGCATTTTAATCTGGTTCTGGCTATACCTCTGATATAATCCAAACCCCTCATTAAGGCACAAAGTGGTGAACCGATTTGCCCAACATCACACAGATTGTAATTAACAGAGCCAAGAATTCAACTTACATATGGTAAGCCCAAAACTAGTGCTATTTTTGCTATGCCAAATTCAATACATCTTGTCTGTGCAGCAAGTAGAGAAATTCATGTAGGAATAATTTTGAGACTAGAACTAAATTAATAATAATAATTAATTTGAGACTAGAAAATTATGAACCTTAGTGAAAATCCACCAATGTTTATACTAAGGCAATAGTAGTTTATAATAATAAAATTCCTCCATGAAAGCACAGAATCAGTGTCTAATAATAGCTAGCTAATATTAATAGCTATCATTTTTATCACATCTGCTTTGTGTCAGGCATTGTACTCATTATGTAATACAACTACTGGGAGATAGGTGCTGTACTTATCCCCATTTTATAGTTGAGGAAACCGAGGCAAAGGTTAAGTGATTTGTCCAAGGTCACACAGGAAGTATCTGAGGTAGAATTTGAACTCAGGTGTTCCTGATCACAGATCTGGTACTCTTTGTACTAGACTCCTGCCCTGCAAAACAATGGACTTGGTATTGCACTATCTGGGTTTGAGTTCTAATTCCACCATTAAATTTATTTGTGACTCTGTACCAATTTCTGCATCTTTCAACCTCAGTTTTCTTATCTATAAAATGGGATTAATATCTTTTTTACTTTTTAGTGTTGTTATGACACAAGCCCTTTGTAAATTATGAAGTATTATATAAATTTAAATTATTATTAACATTCTAATGGTCCAGCAGTGCAGATTCTGAGCTCTCAAATGTTATTGCAGTAGAATGCATTCCAGGGCATGTCTTACCAAGCTAGAAAGTTCACATTTATATTGGAAACTGTTTGTGCAGCCTGGTTAATTTTGGAAATAATTTAAAACCAGAAGATTGGCCACAGTATGTTGCATTCTTTTCTTTTCTTGTCACAGAAACTCAACAAATGGACTTCTAAGATACAGAGGATTTTTGGTCTACTTCAGTAGAAGGAATAGCCACATTATGAAACCTCAGATATTTTGAAGTATTGAAATAATAAAATATATAATGTACTTATCACACAAAAAAGCCAAAATATCAAAAGAGGAGCTTCCAAGTATAAAACTGTAGAATGTGCATTTTATATTTTTAACTTGACTATTGTTATTTTACTTCAATCTTTTCAATGTACATTTATTCTAGTTGTCTTGTTCATTCAAACTGGAATAGATGTCTTGAATTTACCTGGCCAAACTGTTTCTTTCTTTCTGAAAATGTATTTATTTTTAACATTTTGACCTCAAAATTCTTTTCCTCCCTCCAATCCTTCCCCCACCCATTTAGAATGCAAGCAATATGATACCCATATTAGGATCTGCATAAATCATGCAAAAGACATTTCCATATTAACCATGCCCCCTCCCCCAAAAAAAGAAAGAAAAAGAAAAAGAAATTTTACTTCAATTTACATTCAGAGTATATCAGTTCCCTCTTTGGAGATGGAAAGCAATTTTCATCATGAATCCTTCAGAACTGTCTTGGATAACTGTATTAATGAGAAACGCTAAGTCTTTTTACAGTAGATCCTCATTACAATATTCCTGTTACTGTGTACAATGATCTAGTTCTGCACACTTTATTTTTTGTCACTTCATAATAGGTATTCCTAGATTTTTTTCTGAAACCACTCTCCTCATCATTTATCATATAACAATAGTGTTCATCATAATGATGTACCACAACTTATCTAGTCATTCCTTGATTTATGGGAATTCCCTCAATTTCCAACTCTGCCACTTCAAAAAAAGCCATTTAATACTTATGAAACTTTGGGCCAATTACTTAATATCTCTTGCCATTAGTTTCCTAATCTGTATTATAAAATGTAGGAACTAGCTGATCTTAAGTCCTTTCCAAATCCAAGTTGATGAGAATATGACAATTAGACCTCTCCCATAGATAAAAATGTGTGCATTTTAATCAAGATTAATAATCAAGAGAAAATAATATTATTGATGTCTCATCTCTGAGGGTAGCATGGTACCATGGTTATCTGCTAAGATACATATTTAGGAGCAGATGCAGTTTTTCTGTGACCAGGAAATGACACTTTTCACTTGTATTAAGGACAGCATAATTACTTAATATTGTTTGAATCACCAGTAACTCTTAATAGGACTTTCTAGAAGGACACTGGTGAAAAGCATGCAAACAATGCTGCATATAAACTTTTCTTCATATTAATGCTCTTTCCCCAGAGAAAGATAACAACATAATATTCCAAAGAGATGATGTACTCATCAACCTTGACCGGTCTTTGAATGAGTACTTGAAAAAAAAAAAAAAAGCCAAGTTAACCTCCAGATGTTCCATTAGAAAAGCACAGACTAATGTGATATTTGAATTTAACTACTTCAGTGTTTATAAAGAAAAGTAACATTATAAAAAACAGCAGCAACAAGCATCTAAGCCATTTGGAGTTGATTTGTTTCATCAGAATAGAAAGATTTCAAAATTCAATTTATAAAGGTCAACTCTGAAACTGTATACTCTATGAAAATTTTGTAATATTGTTTTTAGGAAAGTCAAAATTGAAAGGAGGAAGAGAGTCTACATGACCTCTCTCTAACTCCATCATCTTGCCATAGAAAGTCTGAGGTTATATAAGTTTATACAAAATCAACAGTGTTGTCGAAGCATCTCCCTTAGTCCTGGAATATGAGTATTCTGTTTTCTAAGAAATTCTGTTTCCTGATTTGGGGTGAGGGAGCAAAGAATAGCACATCTAAGGAAGGAACAATGTCTTAAGGACCCAGCCTAACCCACTTAATCTTTAAATGGTACTGATTCTATCTTTGAGACTTAATTGGTTAAGAACTAAGATTCAAACCATTAACTTGATCTGCAGGTCTCCTTAGTACAAAACCAGGGGGGGAAGAAAGGAATAATTATTCTCTCAGGCTTCTGGTCAGCAGACCAATATGGACAGCACAGAGGCCAAAAAACTGTGCCCAATTAAATCAATGTATCCTTGCTGAACATACTTTTCTTACTGTGACTAAACTGCCTTTTATTTTTAGATGGATTTTGTGAGTCTCATATCATTCCAATTGCAAATCTGAAGCACCAAACTATATTACATCAGTCACCAATAGGTGTTGGTTTTGTAGTGAAGCAAATAAAACTTCAGGCAGATTGTGTGAAGGATCTCTTGAAAATCATTATGTGTGCCTGTCCTCAGTCTTGAGGTACATCTGTTTTCCATGATTTTTCAAAGATCACTGATACATTTTATCAATCTCTACCAAAAATTTTCTCAATCTATGTGGTGTTTTTTTGTCCATACTTAATGATATGAACTCATTGAGGAAAGACGAGGTTCTCCTAGTTCAAGGAAGGTACTTTTGTAACTTATGGGTTTTAATTCTCTACTAACCATTTTTGCTTTAAGCTTCCCATTCCAAAGGTCTTTCTCTTCAGAAGAAAAAACCCAAGCAAAATCAGACTTTACATTCATTATTGCAGTCTGATCTACCTTGAGTAGAGGTCCTGTCCCTTCTTTCATCTTTCTTTTGTCCCCAATATAGTTAGAAAATGCTCTTTTTATTTTCTGTAATAGACATTTTAAAAAACTATTCCTCCTGCACATTATGGTTGATATTAATTTCATTAGATGAAAACCTGTCTTGTGGGATATGAAAATTTACTTACAGATTTAAACATTCCTTAGATAAGAAGTCAGAGGAAGAATCTCAATTGTCCCTGGCTCCTTGACTACAACATATACATTTATCCTCAACTGGCCCATTTGTAAATTCTCCAAATGTAGTTAAATCTCTAACCTGAATTTTATTACCTATAAAATTTAATGAATTTTGTTTCCTTAGAAAATGTATGAGATCATGATTCCATTTAAATAAATTTGTTCAACCTTTATGGCATAGAAAGAAGTATAAAATTATGAATCTGTCTTCCCTTTAACCTTTATGACCAATGTGTAAATAAATCATTTTTCTGTCACTCTGATGTAATGTTGACAATAAAAAGCCTTGTCAGAATCTTCATCATTGTTCAAGTATCTCTGAGGCCTGAACTTGTGCTTGAATATAATAATAAAACCCAAATTTTTACCTCCATAATTTTTGCATTTTGATAAATTTTTGGCACAGTTACTTACCACATGAACTCGGAGAAAAGATATATCTCCCATAAGATGGCCTATTCAATAAACTCTACTGATAACTTATTGCCTCATGGATAAATTATTAACTCTTCTATTTGGCTTTTAACATCTTTTAGTCTGAATCCAACCTATCTTTTCAGCTTCATTATATATTACTCCTCTTCCCACACTCCTTAGTCTAGCCAAATTGACTTTCTGTTCCTTATACATGACAATTTATCTGTATCCACATGTTGGTACTACCTACCTCCTATGTTTGGAATGTGTTCCCTTATCACTTTTAGATCAAAAAATCCCTCTCTTTCTTCTAGATACAGATCAAGCCTCACCTCCTAAATGGATCCTCTCCTGATGCTCCCCAGTGCCAGCACCTTCTCTCTTTAACTACTTTATACTTATGTTATATTCTTAGTGTATATCCTAACTCCTCTAATGTAATATCCTTGAAAATAAGGTTCATTTCATTCTTTGTAAATGTATCCTCAGTACCCGACCCAAAATAGATGCTTAATAAATCCATGATGATTGAATCTTAGCATGCATGTCCAGCCTCAATTATTCTGAGCTTTAACATTCCTATTACAATTTTACAGAACTTCTTCTGTAATCATCTCTAATTATCTTCTCTTGTTTCAATTTTTTTCTGTAATATGTTTGTTCAAATTTTCCATTGTTTGATGAAATCGTTGAACATTGATTTCTCTCTTTAGATAGTTATTTTTCACTCAATAAAATTATTTATATTTTCAGAATTTCTTCTTCAAACTCACTTCTTCTATAGAAATTATACAATTTTAGAACTGTAAGGAATCTCAAAAATAATTTAGTCCAACATTTCTATTTTTTATTATTAAAGCTTTTTATTTGCAAAACATATGTATGAGTAATTCTTCAACATTGACCCTTACAAAGCTTTCCATTACAAATTTTTCCTCCTTAGTCCCCACCCCTCCCCTAGATGGCAAGAAGTCCACTACATGTTAATTATGTTAAAATACTTGACAAATCGAATATGGGTATACATATTTTTACAGTTATCTTGCTGTGCAAAAAAAAAATCAGATCTACAAGAAAAAAAAAATCTGAGAAAGGAAACACAATGCAAGCAAACATCAGCAGAGAGCATGAAAATGTTATGTTGTGGTCCACGTTTCACATCCCTCTCTCTGGGTGTATATGGCTTTCTTCACTGAACAATGGGAACTGGTTTGAAACATTTCATTGTTGAAGAGAGCCATGTCCATCAGAATTGATCTTATATATATATATATATATAGTCTTGTTGCTGTGTATAATGATCTCCTGGTTCTGCTCATTTCACTCAGCATCAGTTCATGCAAGTCTTTCCAGGCCTCTCTGAAATCATCCTGCTGTTCGTTTCTTATAGAACAATAATATTCCATAACATTCATATACCATAATTTATTCAGCCATTCTCCAATTGAAGGGCATCCATTCAGCTTCCAATTTCTAGTCACTACAAAAAGGGCTGCCACAAACACTCTTGCACATGTGGGGCCCTTTCCCTCCTTTAAGATCTCTTTGGGATATAAGCCCAATAGAAACACTGCTGGGTCAAAGGGTATGCACAGTTTGATAACTTTTTGAGCATAGTTCCAAATTGCTCTCCATTCATAGTTCCACCAACAATGTATCAGTGTCCCCGTTTTCTCATGTCCTCTCCAACATTTGTCATTATTTTTTCCTGTCATTTTAGCCAATCTGACAGGTGTATAGTGGTACCTCAGACCAACATTTCAAACGATACAAGAATCCATTATAGGTCATTCAGACTTTCTAAAATTACTTTAAGTAACTGGGATTTTATTACCTAACTAGGCAATCAATTCCATTTTTTCTTTAAGTAGTTCTAATTTTTCTGGTTGGTATTGAGCACCTGATTATGCCCTTTGGAATATACTCCAAATCTAAATCCCTCTCCTATATGATAGTTCTTCAGCTACTGAGATAATGACATTTAGAACTGAGGAAAAACTTTAGGGTTCATCTGTTCCAAAAGCCTCAAAAGAGATCTGGAAGCTGAGGAGAAGGGAGTGGGTAAGAGTAGTGAAGATAGTATATTCTTCCAATAGTTTTTTCCTCAACCTTTCAGGCTAAAAAGGGATATTTAAATTCAAATTTTTATATATGTGATGAAGAAGTAGTAGGGCATAGTGGAACTAGAATTGACCTTGGAGCTAAGAAAAACTGGGTTCAAGTCCTACCTCTGGCACATACAGTATGTGAGGCTTTGGAGAAGTTTCTTGACTCCTCAGGCCTCTAAGCCAATCTTCGTAAAACTATAGTTCCAAGAAAATGCCAACTTGTATTATTAGAACAATTTTTTTTCTTGATACCAGAGAAATCATGATGCAGTCCTTATTCCTCTTAGCCCCTATATGATATCTGACAAAATTAGTGAACATCTAATATATCATTTTTTCATGCCCCACTGTAGGTAGAGAGAGGATTAAATAAGGAATCATTTTTTCCTTGTCAAATCTATTGATTTTATCTTAATTCCTGCTTCATGACCTCTCTGCTCCATTAGCCTCAATCAGCAAGTTGTCTTCTTCAAAACTTATGACCACCACTATTTTGTATGCTAGGCTGTTGAGCTATATTGCTGTTCTTATGAGCCTGATCATTGACTCCTTTTGGATCTGTTTTCTCCTAATTTCATACCATTGGATGATACCTAGCCTTTTTTTAAATCCTTTAAAATTCATTTTCCTAAAATCAAAGTACATATCCAAAAATGATGAGCTTTCTTCTCCTTTTTTATTGTGTTTTAAGATAGAAGAATCTCTTGTCCTCAAATTTCCTATCATTTCTAGTTCAGTAGCTTCTCCTTGTTGGTCAGAAGCAGGGTCAGTATGATGGCTGCCCTTGTTGTTTCCTTTGCCTCATAAGCAATGAAATTATCATTAAGACAAGTCACCAATTTATCCGTTTTTCTGTTTTTGGCAAAGAGAGAGCATTCCAGCAAATGTATAGATAATTGGAATCCCCATAAGTATTTGGCCAAGTTTGTGAACTTTTCTCCAAACCTTTTATCTAATTCTTCCTCCTTTCCAGATGGTCTGCACTATTCTTCCAAGACAGCATTGCTTCTATTTCCCCTTTCATTGATCCTCACCCAAATATCACTCCACCCTGCTTCTCCACCTTCAGATATTTACATAAGCATTCCTCCCACTGACCCTTTTACTTATTCTGTTTCTTTGGAAAAAGGACTATCCTTCCAGAGCTTAGGTGCAATCATGAGTCTTATGCAGCCAAGTCTCAAAGTTTCCTCTTAAATAAAGTTAACCTCTTTGTTAGGATCTCTAATTTACCTGTTTACCTAAAGGAGTCAGCACACAGTGGAAAGAGAACCATATCTGAAGTTAGAGGACCTGGGTTCAAAATAAGCCAAACTTAGAGTCTGTGACCTGACCCCTCTAGGTCCTCAGACTATTCATCTGCAAAATGAAAGGGTTGGACTGGATAATCTCTTGGGTTCCCTTCCAGTATTGTATCTCTGATCTTTGCCATGATTGGAGCCATGGGTTCTACCACTGACTCTCTTCTTGATATTGTCTCTTATGAAACCATGGCACTCCTTTCTGCTGTTTTTCTTCATAAATTATATACTTTATTCTCTATGCTCTCTGACTTGGCAGAGAATCATGAATAGTTTTCCCCTTTCCCTTTTATTTTCAGTTTGAAACTCTTGATAAGATTTGTAAGACTGTAAAACAAATGTATTTTTATTAACTTTTATTACTGATACTGCATCCCTAGTTAAGGATCCATCATTTCTCTATTATAAACCCTAATCCAAAAACTTAGTTCCCATTCTTAATCTCTTATCCAGTTAACTTCTCATATTTTCCTTTCTCTTCTGAAGCATCTGTCTTTATTTGGCAACCATGAAAAACAAAAGACAAAAAAATAACAATAACAAAAACTACCTCTTTCATCGCTAAGGGTTTCAGTTTCTTTTCAAGGTCTTCATAAATCTTAGCAATAATCTTCCTTGTAGAATTTGTACCAACCTGAGTCTCAAAGAATGAGTAGTGGGCATCAGGTTTTACAAGTCTTAGGAGATTCTCTGATATGTCCTGAATAAAAGCGTCTCTAATATCTGGTCAATAAATAGCCATTTTAGTGCCCTTCCCCACAGTAGATAGCACCAATCACAGCTATCCATTCCTTATTCATGTAACCTTTAGTCTCCATGCTATATATATATCCATGTCATACTATGTTGGGGCTCAAAAAGCTACCTCTTCCTGAGTCTTTTCAACTCCTCTACCCTCCTATTGGAAGAGCCTCATACCTCTTACTTCATTCTAAGTATTCAATGGTACTTCTCTGAATTGCATTCTTCCACCAGCAGATTCTTGAAAGGGTTAAGATTACCCTCTGCCTCTTTAGATTCTTTTTTCTTTGTTTTACCTTTAAAACATTACAAATCTGTGATTCTGCAACTAGACTGTAAACATTAACTTAATTGCTTGGTGCCCTAAATTTCATTACTCTCCAATCAATAGGGCTGTTACAAGGCTCAAATGAGATGAGGAAGCTGTGGAAACTTTAAGGCACTATATAAACATCAGGTACTATTACTATTAATGTTATTAGCATTATCATTATTATCATTCTGGAGTAAATAAGTCTCTTAAAATGAAGCACGAGCATGACAAATATGGAAATATGTTTAGAAGAATTGCACATTTTAAACCTATATTGCTTTCTGTCTTGCAAAGGGGAGAGGGAAAGAGAGAAGGAGAAAAGTTTGGAACTTTGCATGTATTTGGAAAAATAAAATACTATCAAAAAAATAATTTCTCAGAAAAAAAATAAAATGGGACATGATAGTAGAATAAATTAATGAATTAATTTTAAAAAGCATTGATTAAGTTTTTACTATGTCAGATATTCAGTTGAACACAGGGAATACATAGAAATACATACATATCACATAGCAAAGATAATCCCTTCCCTAAAGTAGCTTATATTCTAGCAAGGGAAGACCACAGATAAAAGAGACAGCTAGGTAGCACCATAGTGCACAGAATGCCAGGTCTGAAGTCAGGAAGACTCTTTGTGAATTCAAATCTGGCCTCAGACACTTGCTAGCTGTATGACTCTGAGCAAGTCAGTTAATCCTGTTTGTCTCAGTTTCAATAAAATGAGCTGGAGAAGGAAATGGCAAGCCATTGCAGTATTTCTGCCAAGAAAACCCCAAATGGGGTCACGGAGAATTAGATATAACCGAAACAACTGAATGACAAAACACAACAAAAAGTACAAGAATAAGGTAGCTTTGGAGGGAACTCTTGGTTTAGAAATTTACAGGGATGGTAAGTGGAGTCACAAGGAAGTATACAACATACTTTTCAGTAAGAATGACAGAACTGATTGGATTATAGTTCCAGAACAGGAAGGGGACAGGAGAGAGAAGATGATGAGCAGTCAGAAGTCATGGGAACTGGGGCAGATGGATGGCGCAGTGGATAGAGCACCAGCCCTGAAGTCAGGAGAACCTGGGTTCAAATCTGGTCTCAGACACTTAAGATTCCCTAGCTGTGTGACCCTGGGCAAGTCACTTAACCTCAATTGCCTCAGGAAAAAGAAAAAAAAAAAAGAAGAAGTCATGGGAACTGTTGAGATGGCTGAAGTAAAGCATAGCTGGAGCCATAACTAGGTGTGCAAAACAAATGACACAACAACCAGTCAGGATGACTGGACTCCAAGTTGGGAGTTCAGGAAATGAAGTGGTTAAGTTTTAAATTTGGCTTCTAGTCTGGGTAGCAAGGAGATGATAAAGAGAAAAGGAAGTTGCAGCTAAATTGAAAGATGACTAACAAGTCTTTCTTAAAAATGCAAATAAATAACTTGGCAGTGTTGGTTACATGCATCCCAAGTTAGAAAAAAAAAAGTCACTTCGTAAGTCACATGGCCATTCCATATTGTAATCCTCAGGATAAATATTTATAAATAGTATACTATGAAAATAATTCCAGCTCATGAGGCAACATCTGTTGTGGAGGATAAAGAAGTAAAGAAATACTACAAAGAACATGATAAAACTTGCCAAAACTCTCTGCTCCTGTTAATTTACCCTCCAGACAGCTACCAGTGAACATATCTGGGAGGAGCCAAGTCAGTTGGGATCCCTCAGCTTCTGTATTCCCAAACCCATTGCAGTCGTTTTCTGCCCTGCTCTTCTTACTTCTCTATACAAGACCATCAGAAACCATTTATACCTTTCTCCATCACCCATTTTCCATCTCTTATCCCCAAAACTGTAATCAAGACAACATAACCATTGCCTTTGGAGGGAACATATTAATGGACTACCTTGTTACTCTACTTACTATCTTCATGACTTCCCAGACCATAATTCCTTTTCATGACCATTATTCCCCTACTGCCTTCCCTTCTTAGACTTTACATTTCCTAAGGGTAAGAACCATCTTTCTCTCTGTGTGTCTCTATCTCTGTCTCTGTCTCTGTCTCTGTCTCTGTCTCTCTCTCTCTCTCTTTGTCTTTGTCTCTCTTATATTCTCAACACTTAGTAGAGTACTTGGCACATTTTTTTTTCATTCAAAGTTGATCAACATATTCTTTAATATTTAGTGACTTTGATGCAAAAGTACATAAAGAAAAAAGATTAAAATATTTTGAAAAAATATGACAAGAATAAGAAGAAAAACTGAAGATAAACAAGAGGTGAAGGCAGATGGTGGTTTAGAGTTGAGAAAAAGCATAAGTAGAATTCCTTGATCAAATTTTTTTTTTATTTTATTTGCATAACATATGTGTGGGTAATTCTTCAACATTAACCTTTACATAGCTTTCTGTTACAAATTTTTCCCCACAACTCCTCACCCCTCCCCTAGATGGCAGGATATCCACTACATGTTAATTATGTTAAAATATTGGCAAATCGAATATATGTATACATATTTCCAAACATCATTGTTGTGCAAGAAAAATCGTGTCTACAAGAAAGACATATCCTATAAAGGAAACACAATGTAAGCAAACATCAATGAAGGAGTATGAGAATGTTATGTTGTGGTCCACATTTCGCATCCCTCTCTCTGGGTGTATATGGCTTTCTTCAGTGAACAATCAGAATTGGTTTGAAACTTTTCATTGTTGAAGAGAGCTATGTCCATCAGAATTGATCATCATATAGTACTGTTGTTGCCGTGAATAATGATCTCCTGGTTCTGCTCATTTCACTCAGCATCAGTTCATGTAAGTCTCTCCAAGCCTCTCTGAAATCGTCCTGCTGGTCATTTCTTACAGAACAATAATATTCAATAATATTCATATACCATAATTTATTCAGCCATTCTCCAATTGAAGGGCATCTATTCAATTTCCAGTTTCTAGCCACTACAAAAAGGGCTGCCACAAACATTCTTGCACATGTGGGGCCCTTTCCCTCCTCTAAGATCTCTTTGGGATATAAGTCCAATAGAAATGCTGCTGGGTCAAAGGGTATGCACAGTTTGATAACTTTTTGAGCATAGCTCCAAATTGCTCTCCAGAATGGCTGGATCCGTTCACAGCTCCACCAACAATGCATCAGTGTCCCAGCCCTCCCACATCCCCTCCAACATTCTTGATCAAATATTTTTAAGAAGAAGCAATTCTAAGAAGATTTTGAAGATCTGAAAAATGAAATTTTGATGCCAAGCAAAAATTATTGATGAGAAGAAGGAAAAGAGAAACTGCTTATAAGGCCAATGTGAACATATAAAAAAGTTATCAGCAAATGCCAGTTTTTGCAAGACAGATACAGAAAATGGAAATATGACAACTGAGAATGAAGGCCAAATATTGTAAGGATTATATCATAGAAGGGATATTACTACTTCTCTGGTTGGACAGGACAATTATGATGGACAATTATGAGAAGGTAAAAGTCTTATTTTGCTTATTTTTCTTCCAAGGAGCATAATGTTTGAAGCAGGAGAAATAGAACAAAACTGATAAGCAATAGAAATTCTACATAAGTGAAGAGATAGTTGTCTTATACCTAACTGGCCAAATGGAGTTCAAGTTACCAAGCCTGAATGAAAGGCATGCTATAATACCTTGATTTGCTGTTGTTGTTTAGTCATATCTGACTCTTTATGACCTATTTCTGGTTTTCTTGTCAAAGATATTGGAGT